>JAEIIG010012433.1:0-20283 GCA_018904695.1 Drosophila parvula | reverse complement strand
TTTTTTTGGCACACCAGAGCGACACAATCGGAACGGAAATGGAAGCGGACACACACGACGGCGAACAGCTGAGCGACGAGGCGGTACACTAGGGAAAATTGCTTGCCCCAATCTTGGGAAGAGTTTCGAAGGAGAAGTTCTAGAAGAAGGCTCTTCTGGAAGGATCTTGGATTGAAAATAAATAGAAATTTGAGAAATCCTTTTTTAAGTTGATAGAAAATTATAAAACTAAACAGAAAACGTGTATTTTCATTTATTACTTGATGTTCTTTTAATAAATAACTAATGAACAATTATTTTCTTTGCTATAACTTTAGGCAGTTAATAATTTCCATGTTGATACCAAATTTTCTTCAAGTGCACTGCAGCGGGGGAAATAATGAAGTCAGAGAACGGTCACGCTTGCCCGCACATGGATGGAAAATTATAATGACCAGGGCAGCGCGAAGAAGCCTCCGATGATGATGAGGCGACCACGACGGACGTGAGAACGGAACGAAACCGAACCGAACTGAACTAAAACTGAACACCAACCCCAACCCCGATCGCCATCTCTCCAAAAAAAAAAAAAATAAAGAAGGAACAACGACGAAGAAGTAAGTCCAGCAAAAGAAGTCGCCCAACCATGCAAATGAGACCGATAGAGACACCACTCTCCATACAACATTATGCCGCCGCCGCCGTCACACCATACCGTACAAGACAATGCCATATAGCACACATAATAATACCATCCACCCAAAGATCTACCAACCGTGGGCAGTCGTCGGGGTTCTTCAGGTTGAGTTTGTTGCGAATGGAACGCATTGATGGAGGAGAGCGATAATGCAGCCCGCGGACAGCTCTCCCAGCCATTAATCGAGCACATCGAAGTCGGAAATAAGCTAGACTGGTCATCTATCATCGAAAAAAATTAAAAAAAAAAAAAAAAAAAATACAAAGGTGACTCAGTCTACGCTCTCAGCTAGGCTAGAGGAAAGGGTATTTAAAATACCTAATCTCTCTATTCGATAAAGAATTTTAATTGGTTGGGCATGTCAAAGCGATTTAGGCAATAAGTCCATCAACATTCTTTTCTTTTTTATTTTATTCCCTAAAAGCAGTCTAAGTATTCTTCTTAAAATCATTTTATATTCAAAATAAAGCCAAGAAATATATATAAACAGCGAGGATATACAAATACTAATCATTATATATATCTGATCATAAAATACCAGCATTTCTTGATTATTTATTATTTTTTAGAGACTTTTCTATTCAATTAATGCTCTGCAATCAAAAAGGCTAAACCTGCTTAGCTTAAATGACATTTACCAGATTAATTTCTTCACAACTAGTCCCCTTCAAAAAAACATAAAAAAAAAAAAACAGTGTCAGACAGGTTTTCTCACGGTTATATTTCCGATTAACAAATAGTTTTATTTTGCATAAATATAAAACTAGTCGAATATCTTTATGTTTAACTGATTGGCAAAGGTTTCGCAATTACTTTATGGCCATTGCAGACATGATAAACCTGATAAAAGCAATTGGTTTGGGGTTTCCCCAGAAAACATATGTAGAAAATATTTAGAGAGCGTCTTAAAAGGGGTTTCCATCTTAGTTTTTGGTAGCAGTTGCTAGGAACTACATTTAATGAGTGCCTATTACGCTCCGCTTGTACAATATCGTGGGTAGTTAAGTGAATATAGTTGTTCTCGACCGGCCCCATTCAGTAACGACTTCCTAGAACAACCTGCGAGCCAACATTTCCATTCCTTAGTCCCACTGGCCACTTGCCAGTTGCCACTTGCCACTTGCCACTTGCCATAACCATAATTTGCATGTTTAAGTTTCGCACTGCACTTGAGCCTGCCAGCAGCACTACAATCATCATCACCATCGCGAGCCCATTGCCATCATCATCAGCATTATCATTACCATACTCTCGAGCTCATCAAGTGGAGGTCCGACCACCTCCTCCTCCTCCTCCTCCTCCGAATCCGAATCTTGATCCGCAAGGAAGGGCAGCTGCTGACCAGTTACCAGTTACCAGTTGACCACTCGACAACCTTGACACAAATGCATGTTGGAAAATCCATTCGGCGAGGATGGGAAGGAGGCGCCGCCATAACAACAGGCCAGGATAAGGGCCGGCACCTTGCTGCCAGCCTGTTACCTGTAGTAACAGCTACCTGTGCGCCTCCTAAACTCATTTGCCTAATAGAACAATTATCGACGCCTACGGAATAGTCCAGTCTGGTATGGGGTTTAGTTTAGTCTGGTCTGGTCCTCTTGTCCGGTGTCCGTTGTCCGCTGTCCAGACGAGACGGATGGAACGTCGAATGGGTGTTGCCCGCCTATTACAATGATTGTGTCCATGATAGTGACGATAATTACTCCGATGATGGCCACAATAATAGCCACAAGTGTGGGCCTGGCCTGGCAAATACCCTTGTCGGATGAAACACTTCAACAACAACAGTGCAGTGCGTAGGAAATACGTACGCGTATGAGGGTCAGGATAATGTGACAATTTCGGAAATTTCAAATAGGCTAATTGGGGGGGACTAGTGTCAAGTTATTACCAGTTAATTGTTATTACCAGAGTTTGGTAGAGTTAAAGACCGTTTAACTTTTTCTTTTTTACTTTTCGTTCTCTTAGGTATGTTTTTTTTTATCTCTCTTTTGTTCTCCTATCCACGCTTTGACTGCAATGTACAAGCAATGCAGCAACAGCTTATGAACGAGAGAGCGAACTCGGTAGCGAACGAGAGAGTTTGTTTTTTAGCTGCACTCTGAGAGAGCTTTGCCGTTTTTGCTCTCCATTTACAAATAAGGGAAATTCCAAGAATCCATAAAGGTTTAATCTTAATAATAAGAAGATCCCTCTTTCGCTCTCTCTTCTACGCTTTGACTGCAATGTACAAGCAATGCAGCAACGAGAGCTATATAAACTCCACTCAGTAGCGAACGAGAGAGTTTGCTTTTGAGCTGCACTCTGAGAGAGCTCTGCAGTTTTACTGCCCAATTACAATTATAGGAAATCACAAGAGAAAAGAGAGATTTAATCGCTATAAATACAATCGAAATGCATTCCACATCCATTTCCGCCCACTTTTTCGACCAAGTGCCATGTGCCAGGCACATGTGTGTTGACTGTTGGCTGTTGCCTGCTCCTTGACCTTCTTCCATTCGCTTGCAAATCAACTTTGGCGCAAAACAAGACAATGAAGGAACGTAATGAATAAGCAGGGGCAACGGGGCTGAACGGGGGGAGACAAAGTGCAAAAGCGCATTTAACGGCTTTTGCTGGCAAAGGAAACGCAAATAAGCGACAAGGACGCGAACAAAGAAAAGGGAGGCAGCTGCAGGAAGGCCATCCAGCGAACGATGTGTTTTAAAAATGTCAAGGCTCCAGTTTTTTTTTTTTTTTCCTTTTTTTTTTTTTTTGGGCGGGTGGTAAATCGGGAAACGGAAACAGAAGGCGGACAGGCAGCCAGCAGAAATTCTGGCAACCCTTTTTGGCCAACGAAGCCAGCAAGCAAATCCATAAGCCAGTAAGCCATCAAGGGCAATTCGGTTAACGAAACAAAAGCCGCGCGCCGGCGACGACGACGACAATGTTTTTGGCCATATGCAACGATGGGCACATGGCTTGGCTTGGCTTTTTTTCAAGGCCAAAATGCTAATAACCAGGGGGTGGTGTTTACACTTGATTTCATTGGCGGACATAATCCTGAAAGCTATGGAGAGTCCATAGGAACTCGACACATGGCCAAAGTGAGTTAAAATAACTGGCAGTTGAATTTCCTTAAATTATCTTAGAGTTTCAAGGTATTTTTATATATTTTTCTACAAGTTCAAGTTTGTGAGATAATAAAGGGTATATAGATTTAACTTGTGCATTTATCCCAAGAGCGAGTACCCCGAAAAACATTCAATTAAAACGTGCCAAAGCTCGCCCAAAAATCAACATTACAATTTTGCATATCCCTGTGTCAGGTTATATATGTATGACCTCGTTCCCTGGCAAATACGTAGTAAATATTGATCAATATATACGAGTATGTAGGTATATTTGACATGCTTCTTCTGCCCAGCACTCAGAGTAAAGGTCGTAATTAAAAGTTCACGTTAACATTACAAAAGAGAGGGGGAGAAGGGGAAAGATCCATTGATAAGGTTATGAGTTGGCAGGCTCTTAGGGAAATATTTATTGCCTGGAAAACTAGAAACTGACTTGCAAAAAGTTGAGTTTTTGTACATATTTAATTATATTTTAAGAAGTTTATAAGCTGGGGTGATATTTTAGAGAGTAACTTTTCCCTAATAGTACTTAATAGTTACATTGGTCCGTAAAGAATATGGCTTGTAATAACATAAACATTTAATGGTTTGTAAAAGCCATCCTTTGGTTGGTGGCCATGCATGGGCATGGGCCAATTCCTTGCACGCCCTTCACCTGGTCAAAAATTTCCACGTTCCATATTTCTCACTCCCCCTCCCCCCTTTCCCTGCAAAAAGTACCCCCCTTTCTCCACCCCTCGTTGACCTTGACTTGTCGTCATCGGAGCAGCATAAAATATCAGCATAAACACAAACATAATCTGGCTGCCGCTAAACGCTTTTGCACGCCAATCATTTTTGTGGCCAGCAGCAGGAGCAGTGGCAGCAGTGGCAGCATTCTCCGCCGTTCAACCAATTCTCCACCTCATTCTCTACCCTCTACCCCCTCCACCCTTGTCCATTCTTCCAGCGGCGCCCCCCTTGCCACTGTCACGCCCCCCGTTTTGTCCTGTTTTGTTGCTTTGCTGCCATTACGGCTATTGTCGTTTTTGTTCACTTTGTGGCTTTGCGTGTCAAATCAGATTTTGTAATTTCTGCTGCTGCTGCTCGCTCTGTAGCTGGCAGAGCTTCGGGCGAATTTTCCCTTTTTCACATTTTCATTTTTCCATATTTTTTTTTGTGCAGAGAAAAAAAAAAGAGTTTTCGCGTGTGCGTACTGTGTTTACGAGTGTGCGACGTGCGATGCTAATCAAGGGAAATCATGGGAAGCAGTGACAATTATGTTGGCGGCAATCGCAAATGGCCTGCTAATTGCTCACGGCTCCAGGGAATCCATTAAAGGAAAAAAGGGGCAGAATTTGGACAATCATTGCGGGGGAAACTTCTAAACCACACATACATACATACCTGCACGTTTTTGACAAGAACACACACACGAAAATAACAAGTAAGAAAGCTTTTCGAGCGAGTGTCACGACCATGGAAATACCAGGCATTTAGTTTTATATTGCAAGTAGTAATATAGTAAGTAGTAATTAATTATATAAGTAGTAATTAGTAATATATTGCATACTTTGTGGAGGTTGCAACAGGGTGAATTCTAAGAAAATAACTAACCTTTATAACTCTATAAATAAAAAAACAAATAAAAGTAACTTTATAAAAAGTCCAAATAAAAATGTTTCCAAAATATATATAATAAAATAACGTTACATTTGATAGCATAGTTTTTTAATCCTTTTTTGTTGCTGAATTTCAAAACCCTAGTCAATTCTCTTGAGACTCTGATACATTTTCAAATATCGGAACTTAGACTTATTACTGACCATCCATAATACTTTCTTTTGGAATTCATTTAGTTCTTTTTTTTAATTGAAATCCTTGACCAAAGCGTGCAAATTCGCTTAATCTTATTAAATTTGATAATAAATTTGAAAGTAGAAGACGATTTCTAGTTGCTGACTAACCAATTCTTAGTAATAAATAGTTAGCAATGAAAACAGTGTATTTAAACACTGTCTAGTGGTTCTCCAGAAAATCGTAAATCACTAAGAGTTGGAATACTCTTAAAAGTGTGTTCAAAAGCTAGCAATAATATTTGTGTTGTATCAAAAAGTAATCTTAATTCGTTGCTTGTACGATGTTAAACATTTTGATCACTTTCTAAATAAGATAAACAACCTCAAGGTTTAATATAATATATTATATATGTATATATTAGTGCCACATGATGATACCTTGTTACGATCCCTATTAAATACATCTCAGCTTCAATAATAACCAATTTAAATCTCAGCACTTTTTTTTTTGTAGTATAAAAGAAGCTACCTTACACTTTGTTTCTGTTATCCCTGACTCACCTGCGGGGCCAAAGCCAACGAAGGACAATAAACAAACAGACGTAAATCACTGGCATACAGAATCAAACAGGTGAGTGGAGAGAGGGGCAGAGGGGCAGAGGGGTGGGCAAGGCGGGGGTAAATGGGAAAAAGTGGCAACCAAAAATCCAACGTTGAAACACCGGAAGCAATGCTCGGGCCCGCAAAATTGAAATGTGTGCGTGCGTGTGTGTGCAGTGAAATTGCGTTTTGTGAAGGAGTCACCACAAAGCTCCCTTCGAGTCGAGTGCCACCACCCCGTTGCGCCACCCTTGAGTGACCTAATTGAGGGGCAGAACTATGTATAGAGCTGCACAGGAGCGTGAGGCAGTGGGCAAAGGTCAGCCGCTGCTGGCCAGTCAAGCGAGGCCAATATCATCATCAATGTTCCAAAGGATCTGACACTTTGATGACAGCAGAATCGTGCGGTGACACAGGCCGGCCGCGATGCAAATTCGATTTTGCTGCTTGGCCTTGCACAGGATATTGAATGCCGGGACAAAACCCAGACAAGCAGACAAGCAGACAACCAGGCGACCAGAATCCCTGCGGTTTGTCGCCGCGAATTGCATTTCAATTCGATTTTCATCGATGGCCCCGGCACACAAGCGGCATAGTGGAGTCGGTGCATTGATTACTTATGCACACCTGCCTGCCACTGCCTCTGCCTGCTACCTGGCGAACTGGAAACTTCCATGACAATTAATGCACTTACCGTGTGCCCGGGATTAGTAACCGTTCTGGGTGTGTGGTTGGTTCACACTGACTCACCATCTATAATGAGTATAACGCATTGTTATCACCTGGCACTGCAGGCTATTACGCATTTCTACGAAATGCAATACTAAGCTTTATGTAAATCAAATTGCATATTTTCAAAAATAAAATGTGGACCATTTTTAGGTTCATTTACATTTTAAATTAATTATAAACAAGTTACAGTAAGTAACTGCAGTTTACTTAGTATTTCTATGAAATGCAATTCGAACAATAGTTAATAGACTTTACTAAAACAATTGCAAACCAAATGTAGACCATTTCTAGGTTTATTTAATTTCTTACATGTAAACAAGTTACAAAGACAAATATTTATTATAAGCTTTATGGGACTTGTTTTGAAAAGGATTCTCTTAGCAACATCCATGGATTCTTATAAACAAAAAATACCCTGAGTAACTCATTTAATGATTGACCAAGTTTCCATATTTATTTTTCATGTAAAACTCGTAACTGTTCATATCTAACGGAGGCTCATTCAGGCACAATTGTGTCACCATTTAGGCTAAGCCCAGCTTTGAGCGCATTTTGGTCTATAATGCGGTGCTAAACTGGCCATATTCATTTGCCACACAATTCCATGGACTCGTAAGCTGAATTATTCAATGGCAACTCGTTTGTCATTCATATTCC
Organism: Drosophila parvula; assembly: GCA_018904695.1. Taxonomy (NCBI): domain Eukaryota; kingdom Metazoa; phylum Arthropoda; class Insecta; order Diptera; family Drosophilidae; genus Drosophila; species Drosophila parvula. The sequence continues at coordinate 12,727 of JAEIIG010012433.1, read as the reverse complement.
TGGCGGGCGTCCACCGCCTTTGGCTGGGTTCCTTCTACGTTTTTTTTCTTTTTTAGTCCTTTTCATGAGGCAGCTCGAACACATGAGCCCAGGTCACGTTCTGCCATCGGGTCAAGTACAGTCCGGGCCAACGAAATGAGAATTTGAGAACAAGGCTAAAGAATGGTAACATGATGCGTTTCATTTTGGATATTTTTTAGCATCCTGAAGTAACTATCATATTAAATGGGAAAAAAATCTATTAGAGTCTATCGATATATCCTAATAAGCACGTGCTTAGTGTAGAATGGTAGAATATATGATGTTTTCCTTGAGATTTAAGGATATTAAACTTATATCTAAGGTGATTTGGAGATGAACTGCCACAGATTTGGTTGTGAGAATTCTGGGATTATTCTTAACCCCCCCCCCCTTTTTATGATTATAACCTCTTCTTAACCCCTTTCTTTTTGCATTGATGCATATGTGTACATAACATATACATATGTATGTATAACTGTATATATATGTACATATATGTCACGTTGAGTTATTTTCAACGCGAATTTTCGAATTTATTTGTCGAACATTGGGCTGCCTCGGTTTTTCGAGGGTCCGAATTGGGTGGTTAAGAGCGTTGCAGGGGGGATCCTCAATACGCATTGCCATTCGCATTCCTTTCTCTTGCACATTTCCCCCTCTTTATTCTCTCTCTCTCTCTCCCTGTCTTTCTCTCTCTATCTCTGTGTTTTTCTCTGCGTTTCTCTCCATGTTTTTTTTTTGTTTTTTTAGTTTTTTTTTTGGCTCTTATTTTGCGCTCGTTCATTTTATGCTTCGCTTTTTTGGACATTGCCAACGATGGCATTTTTGTGGCCTAAATTCATGGCAACAAGGTGGCGGGGAAATAGCGGGGAGCTTGCAGCAAGCGAAAGGTGCACCAAGATGCACATAAAAAAATAAATATATAGTACATATGTAATAATGATTAAGTTGAGTTAACGAAATCATGAAATCAAAGAAATTGAATCATGTGCCAAAGCTAAATCGAATCGTCTGGTGATGCTGATAAAAAATACTTGAAGTTTATGGTGTTGGATATGCTTTTTCAGATTTATTTTTAGTTAAGATATCCAGTTACTTATGGTTAATGGATATAAAAAATATTTTACTATTAAAAATAAATAAAAATTTTAGTCTTTTAAATAAATAATACTGTGACTCCCACATATTCTTCAAAAACAAAAACATTACTTTATTTTTCCTGCCACCATTTGAGTCATTTTAATTTTTGTTCAGTGTATTTGAATGAAGAGGAGTAGGGGATAAGTCAGGCGGAGATCGGGCAGTGCACTGTTGACTGCAATGTGTCAGCGGCAGTCTGCCTCTGAATGAATCTGTTTACATTTTCCACTTTTATGTCTCCCTCTCTCTCTCCTCACTGGCTGTCTGTCTGCCTGTCTTCATCTCTCAATATCTCTCTTTCCCACGCTCTTTTCATGGCATGATGCCATGCTCTTGTTCTTCGCTCCTCGCCCCTCCCCACCGTTCCGCCCACCATCTCTGCCACCCACCTAAACTTCTCATTACTGTTTGATAGCTGATAAGAGTCTCTCAAAAGAAGCCAGCCGAGCCGAGTCGGGCAACAACAACAAAAAAGTGACCAAAATAAAGTGGAACGACGAACAGAAGACAGAGAAGATGTGAGGAGAAAAGGGGGTGGGAGTAGTAGGAGAGTGTAGGGAAAACACATAGAGCAAGAGAAATGGCAAAGTGAACTTTACACACACTGGAAAAATCAATTTATTTATGAAATACATATGTATGTATCTGTCGTGAATTTATGTTTGGGAATAATTGTTGTTTATGATCTCTTTCTTTGCCTAAAAGATTGAATTATTTTATATTTCAAAGTTAAATGCATTTCTGAAATCTCAAGATATTTTGGTGAGTGTAATAATGTCTACAGGCGACTTAGAAGCACCGTTAAACGATGACGACAACAAGTAAAGAAACAAGAACAAAAACAAGTATCAGGAGCAGCAGCAGCAACTGCAGTAGCAGAATCAGCGGCAGAAAAAAAACAACAACACAACTTCTTCTAAGACAGAGCGGCGGCAGAGGCAGCAAGAAAATTGTTCAAGAAAATTCCTATAAGAAATTAGCAAAAACGATGACGACAGCAGCAGCAGCGATGCGATTTTGCCGTTAGCTTTTTCCCCCCCATTTTTCTTTTCTTTCTTCGAGTTTTTTTAGACTCGTTGAAATGCAAAGCTCAAGACACACACAGTGAGAGAGAGTAAAGGCGAAAAAAAAGAGCGCTACGAGAGGTGGACCACTGAGAGAGAAGCCAAAACATACAGAGAGAGAGAGCAATGAAGAGCGTCGCGTTCGAGGAGAGCAGCAAAGGCAAGGCGCGACTTGCAGCGCGGCAGCAAAAGCAGCAGCCAAAGGCAAAAGACAATTGCAACAGAAGCGATTCGTGCAGGCGACAAAAGCGACACAGGCAACTTGCAATGCGAATAAAAAAAATTACTATAGAGTTTCGTTTCCGTTAAAGTTCGCTACAAGCCAGTTGTAAAGGAAATCGAAAGATCCGCTTAATTTATCAGTTTCAGTTATAAATGTGAGATATATCTTTGCCCTTTTTTTAAAAGATCTTTTAATTATGTATTTACATATACCCTTCGACAGTTTCGTCGCCTGAACACAAAGCATTTTCAGTTATTTTTTATTTCCATTTCCAACTCCTTCTTCAACTCCATCTCCTACTCCCTCCATCTATTCCATCTACCTCCAGCCGGATGCTTGTGCTCTAGCTTTTTCCCGCTACTTGGTGAGAAAAGGGGGAGGAAGAGGGAAAACCACACACACACACACGCTCACACTCGACGAAGAGGAGAAAAGTCGACGGCAAAACAAAATATTCGAAACGGAGTAGAAGTGTGGAACATCAGCAGACGCAGAAGGAGGAGGCTGAGGAGCAGGAGCACGGAGACGAACGGCGACAGCAAGGAAGAGAGCTAAAAAAATGATTGCGTTGTTCATAAATCAGTTGCAATTAAAATTAACTGGTGGAAGAATGCAAGGCTAATTAGATTTGTGGTCAGTCGCTGTCGCAGCTGGCGTTGCAGTCGCCGGTTGCCGGCACGCGAATTTTGTGGTTGCTGTTGTTGTATTTTTCGGGGTGGGGCGCGAACTGCACTTGTGCTTGAAATTGCTATTGCATTCTTGCACACACACACTAAAAAAAAACAAGTACAATAAAAAAATATAGTATTACTTGAAACTATTTAAAAAAAAACAACAAAAACGCCACAAATAACAGTCCGTTGTTATTGGGTTTATCTTTTTTATCTTGATTATTATTACACTTTTTTATTTACACACACACGCACACGCACACAAATGCCGCATTTGATTTCGAACATGAAGCATGGCTAAGCGCACGTTGCGTATACGCAATGTGGCCGCTGTTTTTGTTATTTCACTCGTCACGCCGATGACGTACGAATATCAGCATGTGCAACGTCATTATCATCACCATCAGTGCTCATTATCACTTGTCATCATTAAGCCACGTCACAAGCAGAAGACGAAGAAGCCGATGACCAAGCCAAAGCACGCGCTTTTTAAATTACGTATACGCAACGTTTGACTAAGAGGCAGCCTCATCTTCATTATCATTTGAAACAATATCATTATCACCGTCTCCATACGTTCGTTGCACGCTTTACCCACGAATTCGCACAACAAGCGAGTGCAAAGCATAATCGCCGTCGCATTGCTCAGTCAGTCTCTCAGTCTCTCAAAATCGCTCAGTCTCCGTTGCCGTCGACGTCTAAATGCGCACTAAAAAAATCCGAGCAAAAAAAGCACGGCGGAGCCAGCGTCCGAGAAAAGCGAAGAAGCAAGAACAAGAAGAGAAAGCAAGCAGGCAGGCAGTCAGGCTGGCAGGCTGGCAGGCAGCAGAAGAGCCGGCACAAAGCAGACCGAGCGAAACGCGGCCAAAAAGGCAAGCGCCAAATCCTTTTTTAGCTCCCTCGCTGGCTTGTTATCACAGCGTTGGTAACAGAGACGCAGCAGCCAAAGACAGGCGAAAGGCAAAAGGCGACAGGAGCGGCTCTCTTTTGGTTCTCTCTATTTTCTCTTCCTTTCTTCCGCTCGCTCTCTCTCACTGGCATACATATAAAGGGTGTGTGTGTTCAAGGAGGTGGACCTCTATAAGATAGATATCCTAACTCTAGTTAACTTTTAGCCAATAGTTTGTAAATCGTGGAAATTGTGTACTTGCTAATTTAATAATCCATTTTGTAATATTAATCTTAAGCTCTTTAGTTAATTTTAAATTGAAATTCGAGAGTGGGAAGCCTTAAAATGTATTTAATTTGATGTTGGCCAGCTTTATCATTTTTAAATTCATTTTTAATTTAGAAAACTTAACTGGCTGAAAAGGAGGTTAACTATAATTTCAAATAAATAAGACTTCGAAAGCAATAAAATATAATATAATATTATATTAATATTTATTTAATAACTATCAATGGTGGGTCCACCCTAGCTGGCGGTCTCTGTGCGTGTATGCATGACTGTGTGTGCCTCCAACACGGATGAACGAACGTCAAATAGAACATGTGCTAATGAATTATCAACTGTCAGCACTGCGCGCAAAGTGCAAACACTCACGCGGACATGAATGGCGGCAGCAGTTTATAGGGGAGAAGGGAGATGAAGATGTGAAGAAGTGTCTGTGAATGGGACGGAAGCATAGGGAAGTCCGGGGCGTGGCGGGGCGGGTCGAACATAGCCTACTTAAAGGATGCTCCCGACAAAGGCGAGGACATCTCGTCGTCGCCGGCATCGACAGGCAAACAGTGAAGAGCTGTGAAGCTGTGGATAATAATGAATGAGTTCGGCTTGGGAGTCCGCTTTGGATATGAATCAATGGGGCGGAATAAATGAGTCGTCGAGAGTCTCACTCCTTCTCGTCCTCTCAAAATGATTACTCTATTTTTCCCATTTAATATGCAGCAGAATAAGTAAAGCAATCGAATGAGTAACATAACTTGATTAATATTAACTATATTACTTAGGTAATACCAAAGACAATATAAGCTTATAGTGAGTAACGCCAGTGCAGAATATTGCAATTCAAATGTATGAACGTTACTCAGCTTGATATTAAGTAGTCTCCATATTCCTTTCGGTCTTCCAGTCAGAGAATCGCAAATTCGTAGAGAAAGCAAGGATAACGCAAGGCTGCGTTACCCACTTATGTATTATATTTGGAATACAGTTATACTCTAGTTTTAGACTGCAAATAAACCCCATTCCCTATGAATCCTAGTTAAAGGGTTGATTTAAAATGCTTATATCAATAGAAATAACTATTTTGCATACGAATAATTAACTACAAATAAAATAATCAACACATTTGCAAGCATTTTTTTGTTGCTCCTGTAATTGTTACAAAATTTGAATAATTCAGCTTAACCCTTTTGTTTCATTAATCGGCCGTTGACAGGCAACGATTGCATTGCGATCAAATTAATTTGAATCGATTTGCATTCACAAACAGCGGGGTGGTAAGTAGTAGCTACAACAACCATCCTTTTCCAGTGTGTGTGTGTGTTGCAAGTTTCCCCAAATCCCATGCCACCAAGGCCCGGTTTCATCTCCGTGTGAGTGAAATGCAAAATAAAAAAAATATGTTGCCCGCTTTTAGGCGCTCAAACGCAACTTTTGTAATATGCATTCCGCCTGCCTGCCTCCCTGCCTGCTCCCTGCCTGCTCCCTGTCTGTGTGAGCCTCCTCTCTGGTAGCGAGTATGTGTGTGTGTGTCGAAAGGTAAATGACATCAATGGAGGTTGCCTCTGCTGGCGTCGCTGCCGCCGCAGGCATGTTTACTTTTTGCTTGCATTTCGGTCTTCGTTTCCGCTTGCTGCTTGCCTGCTTACAGTTTCCGGCTTTGGCCAGCCACCAACACAAGTGCACAGCGCACAGAGACTACACTGCAGAGAGGCTTATTGTGCGCGCGCCCAAGTGTATGCAATGATTTTTTCTTGTTGCAAAAAAAACCACAGCAGGTGCCGCCGCCTCACCTTAATAACTAATCCCAGCCACAACCTGATGCTGCTGCTGATGCTGCTCACCCTCCAATTTGACGCTGTAAACTTGTTCCTTAGCCAGAAAACTAAATTTGCCGCCTATTGTTTGACGATAACAGAAATCAATGGAAACTCGAGAAGAATCTAAGCAAAATGGGGAGGGCCAGCGTAAGTAGTAGACGGTTTCAACTTCCTGGCTTTCTGCCAGGCCACTGTAATGGCCACGAAAATTGGCTATTGAGTTCGGGGTTCCTTTTCCCCCCTTTTTACCCAATCCACAAAGTTTCACCGAACGATCTCTCGAAAACGCAATATGCATCTTATCGATTTTTCGATTACCAAGTTTTAACACAACGCAGAAGTTTCAAGTAGATTAAACGTAAAAGCCTGAGTAAGGAGTAACTTGCTCTTTAAAACGGTGATTAACAATTAAAGGTGGGATGTATGTATATCGAGTGGAAAAGTTTAAAATGATGTAACGATGATGTATCGAAAATATCTTAAACTTTGATATATCGAATGTTTAGATATCGAAAAATATCCCATTTAACGTTTAAATATCGATATTATCAAAGAAATATCAGGGAAAAAAAGGTAATTTAATTAATATCCGATTACATTTCTTCGATATATTGAACAGAATATCGATTAGTGGCCTTTGCGCCCATAGCAACTTTAAAATATCGCTTTAAAAATCAATATAGAATCGATTTATCAATATTTTCTGCCATCTTAACTGCGAGGTAAGTCCACAAATTGGAAATTTAAGGTTTCTTTTTGTAATAAAATATTGTAGGACTTCAGCTAAAGCAGTGGTGCCCAATGCCCCGACTCGCGGGTCAGCAAATTTCTTATTTTACACAATTAAGAAATAAATTTGAGTAGGACACCTTATGCTACCCAATTAACTTGAAAAAATCTCGTTATTTCCTAATTTAAAACAATTTAAATATAGAATAAAATCCAATGAGTGACACTTACCACTGGGATCGTGATGCGGTGGCCCCGGCTGCTGATGCTGAAGCTGGTGCTGATGCTGATGCTGGTGCTGGTGATGATGATGCGGACTGGGGGCACAAAATGCACTCGAACCGCCGCCCAGTGTGGGCGGTGGCACGCCCGACGGCGGCGGATAGGCACTGGCGCGATACGATGGCGGCGGTGAGCCCACATCGCAGCGATCGGCAACGACGGGCACGGCCACCGGCACGGGCACCGGAACCGGAAGCGGTGCGCCTGGTGGAGGCGGCGGTCCATAGTGTCCCTGGGGCGGTGGCGGCGGCGGCGGACCACCGTAATGATGCGGCGGCGGTGGCGGTGGCGGACCATGGCCATACTCGGCCGCCTGCTGATAGTGATGGGCGTGAGCCGCATGTGCGGCATATTGGTGCTGATGATGCATATGCAACACCCCGCCACCGCCCGGCGCCAACTGGTGGGCGTGGTAGGCGGCAGCAGCGGCGGCTGCAGCGGCGGCGGCGGCATAAGAAGGCGGCGGCGGACCATGATGATCCGGCAGGCCGTGTTCCGTGTGCAGGCCAAGGTCGGGGGCATGATACATGCCGGCGGTGAGGTGTTCGCCGGGCAGCAAAACATGGGGTCCCGTTGGCGGTGCATGAATGGGCAGCGGCGGAGGACTGTGAGCTGTGTGAACGCATAAAGGTTGGGTTAGAGTTGACATCGATACAGGATATAGGTTATTAATCGTTTAAAGGGGGTTTAAAAAATTACGATTTAAGCTCGAAGGAAAACTAAAGACACGGTGTAAGGATAAAGAATGAAACAAACTTTTTTATAATAAAAAAAAAAGAAGGAAACACAATTCAAGTTAACAAATCCAATGGAAAATATTTCTTTTGTTGATTAATGTCGGTATCGCGTTTCTCAGGAACGTGACCTATATAACTCCACCTGGGGACACCCCTTAAGATTACGCATTCAACTCACCCTCGCTGAGTCCGGAACTGGCGCCCGGTGGCAGCATGCTGGACAAGGCGCTGAGCGGTGTATAGGATTTCGGTGGCTCCACAGAGCCCGGCCGTAGGACGCGCTCCTCGGTAACGCTCGATTGGACGCGGTATTGCATCTTGCAGTACGCCTCCTGGGCGGCACCATTGCTGGCATTTACATAGACACCGGTGATGGTCACGTCCGTATCCTGGACAATGACCACCGACGAGGAGGTGGGTCGACTACAGTCCTTGGCGTCCTTGGTGCTGGCCGCCGAATCGCGATAGCCGGTGGTGGTGATGGTGGTATCCGTGTTCGTCTCCTTGGTTTCCTTTGAATACTTGGAGTCGTTGCTCTCCTCGATGATGGTGTGGCTGGGCATCTTGCCGGCGGCCGCATCCTTTGAGTCCTTTAGCTCGTTTTCCCGATCCCGTTGGCGTTGGCGCTCCCGTTCGCGTTCCCTTTCGCGCTGCGATTCCCTCGACTCCTTCGGCTCCTTGGGCTCTTTCTTGATGTGAATCAGCTCGGATTTAAAGGAAGTCGACGATGCTGCCGCCTTGGTTGTGGTGGTGGGCATCGTGTCCAGCTCGTCGTAGCTCTCGAAGCTGCTGCAATCGCTAGCCAGGTTCTTGTCCAAATGCCGTTCCACTTCGTAGGTGGCCGCCACAATGGCGCTGGCATTTAGGCTGGCCATTCGTTTCCTCGCCAGAATGCCCTTGTAGTCACCGATCAGTTCCTCGGTGAAGACGGTCTTGCGCTTCTTTGGCAGCTGCTTGGGCGGCTTCGGTTTCTCCTTCTCCTTGACGGCCTCCTCCTCGTCACTCTCCTCCACCGGAGTGGCCTTCTTTTTCCGCTTGGCCTCCGCCTCGCTGGATGTCGTCTTCTTGGGCGGCGCCTTTTTGGGTAGCTTGCGCTTCTTTGCCGGCGGCAGGGGCTGCATGAGCTGCAGCTCCTCTGCCTCGCTGTCACTGTCAAACTCCCAGTGCTTGCCGACACCCCTGCCACCGGGAACATAGCGCAGTTCCCGGCGCGGCTCGGCCTCCTTAGCGGCAGCGGCGGCGGCGGCGGCGGCCGCCGGAGTAGCTGGTGTGTGCGGCGGACTTACCGATCCCTTGTCCCTGTCACCGTCACGCGGCGAATCCTTGTGATTGTCATCGTCGCTACCGTCCAGCGTTCGGATGCGCGGCGGCTGCTGCGTGGCCTTGGACAGGCCCAGCTCGTGGGCTGTGCGCGACTCGTTCTCGTAGAGGCACTGCACCTTGGCCAGGGCATTTAGCGAGGCCATCCGGTGGCGTTTGGGTCCACTGTAGGCGCTCAGCTTGCGCTCGTCCTCGGAGGAGCTGCTCTCTGCGGAGCTGTCGCTGGCCGGTGGCTCCTTAGATGGACACGAGTTCTTCCCTTTGGCCGGGGGCTTCTTCTTGCGCCCGGGCGTAGGCGTGGGCGTGGGTGTGGCCATCTTTCGCTTGGCCTGCTTCTTGCCGCCAGCGGAGGAACTGCTGGCGGTCTTCGATGCTATTGGTTCGGACTGCTGCTGCTGGTCGCTGGCCAAAGGATCTGTCTCCTTGGGCTTCTCCTCCTTTTCGTTTACCTCCTTCGCCACCACCAGGGGTTTCTCTTCCTCCCCCTCTTCCTCCTCCTCCTTGACCTTGGGCTGTTCTGCATCGTCCGGAGCCTGCTGCTGTTTGGCCTTCTCCTGGCGTCCCAGCTGCTTGAGCGGCTTGTTATCCTCGTCGGAGAACTCGCGCAACTGCTTGAGCGCCGGCAGCACCATCTTGATCGGTTCCTCATCCTCGGATCCCGACTTGAAGTCGTATATATCCTTGGCCCCGCTCCAGGAGGCTGGTGGGAATTTCTGGTGACCCGCCGCCTGCTGCAGACGACCCTTTGATCCCGCCGAGGTCTTAGTGTACTTTATTTTGGGCCGTTGCTTTGACGGCGGTGGCGGAGCAGATTGACCCGCCGCCTCCGTGCCAGTGACACTCGATGGGGTCGTGGGTGTGGGCGGTGCCGTTGGTGTTGACGTGGCCGTAGGCGTCGACGCAGCCGTGGGCGTCGGCGTGGCCGCAGGCGTACTGACAATCTCCTCGAGGTCCATTTGCACCGGTTCCGTGTTGGAGTCCGGCAGGCGGGATGTGCTCTTGGCGACGCTAGATTCCGTCTGTCCCGGACTGGATTTCTTCGGCTTGCCCACCTTGGTATGCTTGCTGGGAGCCGTTTCCTTCTTGGACTCCGTCGTGGCAGCCTCCTTCTTGGCCTGCTCTGCCTGGGGTTGTGTTGGTTTCTTGCCGGGATTCTTGGCTGCTGTCTGCTTGGCGGTGCTTGAGGTTGGAGCACTGCTCGCCGTCGCTGATACTGCTGGTGATGTCTCCACCTTGGCCTTCTTGGTCTGCTGCACGGTCTTCTTGGGTGCCTTGGTCGAATGCGAATCCTCGGACGTGGCAGCTCCTGTCTCCTGTTCCGGTGGCTTGGCCTTCTCCTTGTCTCGGTCCGGATGCTTGTCTGGCAGCTTCTCTGCCTGCTTTTCTGGCGCCTTCTCCTTGATGGGCTCCGGCGAGGGACGCACTCGCTTTACCGCCGGCATCTTGCCGGGATTTAGGCTGGCTATCACCTTAACGGCTGCTGCCCGCGACTTGGTCTTGACATTCTCCGAAATGGAGGACTTGAGCACGCCCTCATTGAGCCGCTCCTCGCCGCTGGGCAGCAGGTTGTCAAAGCCATGGATCTTAATGTCCAGACTCTTGAGCATTTTGTTGATGGCTCGCGCCTTGCCATCCTCGTGTCGCTCCTCGGGCGACAACTTGAGACCGCCGGAGGAGCTGCTGCCAGCTGCTGCTGCTGCTGCTGCTGCTGCGGAGCTGGCTGTGGCGGTGGAGGAGGAGCTGGTGGGCTTGCCAGATCCGCCACTGCCACTGCCACTGCTGGTCTCTGTGCCAGCTTCCGCCGTAGTGGGCTTCTTGCCTGCGGAGGTCCCAGCTCCTGCTGTTACTTCTGTCTTGCCGGAGGACTTCTTGTCCTCCGTTTCGTCGCCGGCACCGGAAACCTTCGTCTGCTTTCCCGCCCGCTTTTTGCCCGGCCCTGTTGACGCAGCCGCTGCCGCTGCTGCTGCCGCCGCCGCTGCAGTTGCCGTCGAGCGCTGAACGCGCTCCGCGACGCTGGAGCGCTTTTTCGAGACCATTCCAAAGGGGCTGTGCACGAGGAGGAAGGCACGTAGGCCCACGTACAAAGATTAATGAAAGAGAACGCACAAAAAGGGAGGCCAGGGCCTGGGAAAATACAGACGAAAAGGGGAGACCAGAGACGAGAGAGAACAAGATGCACAGACAAAAAAAATTACAGAAGTTTAATTTTTATTTTATATTCAAAGCGAGTTTAAGTGATAAATATTGGAATGGTATTTTAAAAAACAATCAAAATGATCTTCTTTTTAATATTCTGTAATTATTTAGGGGAAGGGGGGAGTGAGGAAAAATGATTATTTTTAATTATTTTAATTATTAGGGGAGTGGGTTGGCCTAGAACTATGATTATGTAATTATTTCATGTAGAAATATATTTTAAAACCATTGTTAATTCAACATTTCATAGGAAAACTAGCTATGTGATTGGAGAGGGGTTCCTTCAATGATTATTCTTGATTATATAGGGGGAGGGTGTCAAAAATGATCTAAACTGTGTTTAAGTAATATATGAACAGTCCCCTAATGAATCCTTTATTTATTTTTAGATTAAAATACTTTTTTAATATAGAAATTATAAAGTTTGTATTACTTTCAAAGAGATAATGCTTTAAAACAAGTAAACAAATTTAATATTATATCTATTTTGTACAGACATTTTCTCTGTGTGCCTGACAGCACTTCACTTTCGATTTCTTCCCGCCCTCCTTGTTTTTTTTTTTTTTTTGTTCAGCACTTTTTCCTAATTCAGTTCAAGTGGCGGCACGTGACAAACAATGGAAAATCCCACCTCCTTCGAGCTGGTAGGAGGTGGCTCCAAGGATGCAGGCAACCCACTCAGAGCCCAGCAACCAGAAAATTAAATTAAAATACAATGCTATGTAGTTTTTAGGAACAGCGTGTTCTACTGCTCATTATACACTCTTGTATTGTTATGAACAATTAATTACAAAACCCATCAAGGTCGTTTAAAGTGGGAAACAACTTTTAATAAACAAAATAAATAAAGTAGGAAATTTACGAATTTAAAGAACTTGCAGTAATTAAGATGTTTTTTTTTTTCGGAAAGAGTTTCTTGGAAAATAAACCAATAAAAAGGCGAGTGTAATGGATATGCAATAATAAACAAGTTTTACACACAACTCACTGAGTGAAGGAAATAAAATTAAAGAAAAGGCAAATTAATGGGATTTTCTATTGAATTTTTCCATCTAAATGAGTTAAATATTATGCGAAAATTATGTTACTTTAAAAAGTTAGAATGAAAGGCTGTCCAAATAAATTGTTTCCCTACTAAAAGCTGCTTATTTATTTATATTTATATAACTAAATCACTGAAATCATAAATAAAAATAAATAAATAAATAAAAAAATAAATAAATCACACTTTCTAGTAAGCAAATTTCGTATAAAATTAGTTACTAAGTACATTTTAAACCAAAGAATACAGAAAAATAATATATTTATGTTTTATTACTTTGTTTATATTGAAAATTTCGAATTGAAATAGGATTTATT
>JAEIIG010012432.1:0-22962 GCA_018904695.1 Drosophila parvula | reverse complement strand
GTCAGCTTTGCTGGTATACCAAGCTCAGACATGGCGGCATATAGGCGATCTCGCCGGGGGGAACACTGGTAAACGTTATTAAATTATGCTCTTTAGGCTAATCTTAAACGAAATTGATTTCTTTCATCGATTTGTGCAATACCACACGATAAATAATAAAGGAGAACACCTGTGTGCCTGGCTGGCTTCAATTGTCCTGCCTTGCGGCTTCGCTTTGCGAATTCAACGGCAACTGGCATTGACTTGAATTTTAATTTAATTGTGAGCAATTGACAGAAATACAGAGAAAAACCCACTCCCAGGCCCAGGCAGCTCGACCGAACGATATTAAGACGCTGCCAGCTGGTGTTGACATAAAAACGCAATAAAAAATACGGGCACCCAAAGCCAAGTGCCAGGCGTAACATTAAACATCAATAGATTTTGGGACTCTGACTACCCTGGGTTCCAAGAAATAGAATATACTTATTAGTATATAAAAGGAAAACATATATTTATTTAAGGAAATTAAGGAACCTAACATGAAAGTCCAATATATTGCAGGAAAGATCCATTAACCTAGAGGTTGTCCTGTTCACATAGAAATTTCTATTTCTAGTCTTTAAAGAAATAATTTAAGGGACTATGTTTGTAACTGACTCTAAGGGATTTAAGAAACCTGTGATTTTATTAAGAAAAAAGAACTTGAAAATAACTATAAACTCAGGCTAAATTAAGGAAAATAACCTTGTTTTCCATGAGGGTAAGCAAATTCCTCATGTCTCCACCTCTATAGCTTTATGTGGGAACCTAGTGGAAGAAGTAACCTATTAGATACACTCCCTTCTGGTCTTAACCGCCAGGGTATCGGCCAAAAAATCACTCAAAATCAATTGAATGTGGCCAGCACTGGTTTAGTGGTGGAGCAGCAGCCAGCAGCAATGAGGGAAATCAACGTGAAAATAGCGACGACAATGCGTTTTGTTGTCGCCGGGAAGGCAAGTGCTTATTGGATTTTGGCCGTGAGGAGCGGGTGACAGCGCCCGGTTGTAGTAGGAGGAGGACCTGACTGCTGTCCACGACAGCTGATACGGAGGAGCAGACGCCTTGATTAAACGCCGGAACAGACGCTGTCTATAATTGCTCCAGTTCGTTGGGAATCTTGTCGCTCTCTTTTCCCGGATGGGAATTTAACTTTTGTGCAAATAAAACGGGCAGAGGCTCATGTGAGACAATCGTATTATTTACCATACGCAATTCGAGCACAATACACGTACAATGCAATGGCCATTTCCATGCCGTTTCATTGAAAATAAAGTAAAAATACAAATATTAACCGCAAAAGCCTTTCGCTCCCATCTGTGGGCTGCCCGCCCGTGGGGGTGGTGTGCACTCGCCTGTATTTATGCATTTATGTTCCACGGAATAGCTGTGTGTGTATGTGGTGTGTGTGCATATTGAATGGATAAAAGGGATTTGCGTCTGGCCGGGTGAGTACGTCCTCTATACGAAGCATATCTATATATTATGGCCCCGTCTATACGGCCGCCGATGTCTGGGGTGCCCATTGCGGAGCGCAACACGCCGGAAACGTTATTGTTGTGCCATTTCCATTGTTATACAATTTCGCTTAACACATTCGCCGTAACGACGGCTTGGCCCCTTTTTACATTTTATATTTACATTTTATATTTCATAAACAAGCGGGGGTGCGTGGGGTATCATGTCGCTTTATCCCAATTTAAAAAAAGGCAAAGGCACACAGGATAGTTGAGTTTATTTAGAAAAAATTTGGAATTTAACATGAGCTAGCAGGGGCCACAACCATCGTTTCTTAGTTTCGAACCATAGGAAAGTCGATACTTTTATGGATACACTGAAAACTTGAAATATGACTTAGGATCATATTATTATGAGTTATAAGTCCTGAAATAAGAACTGTATTTTTAGTTTTAAATAAAAAAATCAATTTTAATTTCAAGTTGTTGGTTCTACATAAAAAATTAAGCAAATATTAATATTGGAGGTGCAATGGAAATCACTAGAGGTTCAAAAAACCTTTGAAGAGTGTCCAAAATTGTGCTAAAAAAAATTGTACATCGTAAAAATTAAATACAATGCATTTTAAGCCTCAAAAGGCCTCTTTTAGATACATTTTTAGTGGTTTTAAAATACCTAGTAATTCCTAGAGCATCCTAAATGAACTAGCTTTATAATATTTATGAAAATATCTTTAAATAAAATTAAATACACTTATTTCCATAGTATTCTTTTTCTTAGTTCTTGTCTCTTTGTATTTATTAAACAACTCATTCAAACAGTCGAATATTTTGTCTTTTTTAGTAGCTAATTCTTAAGAATAATTTCGAAGTGGGACATCCTTTATTTATAATTTATATAAAGCTTCATTTAACGCTAGAGTATAATTCTTTCTGCCTCCAATTGACACTTTTCCC
Source organism: Drosophila parvula (assembly GCA_018904695.1). Lineage (NCBI taxonomy): Eukaryota > Metazoa > Arthropoda > Insecta > Diptera > Drosophilidae > Drosophila > Drosophila parvula. The sequence goes on along the minus strand of JAEIIG010012432.1, from coordinate 20,527 downwards.
GCACCTCTTAAAGTCTCTGGCTGTGCTTCTTAAACAAGCAACGGAAATGATCGTTTGAGGACTGCGCTAATTGAATAAAAAATCAAGCACTTGGCGTTGCGTTTAATAATACAAAACTCAAGCTTTGTTAACTCATTTCACATTAGTTAAAATATATTTGGTAACCTCGTGATTAGCTACAAATTAAATATGCAAATGCAAGCTACATAAATAATTTCTACAATGGCAACGCGATCAGTGAACGTTGCAATTGTTTTAGTGCAATTGTACGTGTCTCCGGCGGTGGCAGCGACCTCGAACCGACTCAATAAGTTAAAATAAACTAAAAACTAGACAAATAACACACAGATTAGCACGTGCACGCAGAAATGAGATGAGGTGGCTGCTGCTGCTGCTGCTGCTGCCGCACTACTGTGCCTTCTTGGACTCCTTGGGCGGAGCGGGAAGCCGCTCCACGGCCTCCTTGTACAGCTGGTTAAGTCCGAAGGTGGCACGCACATTGTCGCTGGAGAAGAAGAACTTCTGCAGCTTGCCCTTGTTGTCGACGCACGGCCGCCGGTCCGTTTCCTTGCCCTGCTGGAACAGCACCACCGAGGGAAGCTGGCTCGAGAAGCTGCTGTCCGAGATGCGGTACTTTTGCGCCACATCCGGGAAGCGTCCGATGTCGATCTTGCCAAACTTCAGGTGTTGTGTATTGTACTCTGCCGAGAGCTCGGCGAAGATGGGCGCAAAATTGACGCAGGTGGGATTCCACACCGTGTAGAAGCAGATCAGCCAGCTGGTGCGCTTGTCGCGGCCCAGTTCCTCATCGAAGACTTGTGAGTTCCGGAAGTAGGTGATGTGCTCCGGGCCGCTGTACGAGGGCTCGGGCAACACCATGCCCACGAGCACGCAGACCAGCAGGAAGCCCAGGCCGTAGCGGAAATCTGCGTAGGCCCACAAGATTGCATTGGCGACCTTTGTGTAGAGGAACGATGACGACAGGTAGTTGATCATGGTGACAGCGCCCGCCTTACGCGACCGTATCATCACCACGATTAGCAGGAAGAACAAGATCTCCACTTCGCGGCTATCTAAATCGCAGACTTCGTCCTCCTCGGCCAGGTTGAACAGGCGGGTGCAGATGAACTGTGTCTTCTTGGCCATCAGATAGGAAACGGCCAGCAGGATGTTCACCCAGTAGTAGGGCTTGGCCAGTATGGCCAACTGCTTCTTCCACGTCATTGCGTTGTCCGGCTGCTGAGTGTTCCGATGTGGGTCACGCTTTTAATTAACAATTTGCCGAGTTTTTCTTTTCTTGCTTCTGACGACCAATTGTTAATTTTAGCAACGCCGTTCCTCAAGAATGTGTGGCTTCAATGCTTTGACTGGAGTGTTGCCACCTGGCGATAAAGAGTGCTGTGGCAAACAGTGCTGTAAAATCAAGGAGACTGTTTGGCGCCTTCTGAAATTCAAATTTGGTAGCGACGCTTGCCGCAAATGTGTCTGCGACTGATAAGTGAATTGTTACGTCAGAATTTTGCAAGAGTCATTGATGGATTGTTGAACTTTGCCGCAGAGGCCAATGAAAAAAAAGGAAAAATCATCGAGGATCTTCATTATCTTTACACACGCCAAGGCTTTAATCGCTAAAAATGGAAAAAAGCACTCGTTATACGTGATCTCAGAGTCGCTCGTGGCTCATTATCTTTGCCAAATGAATTCCAGGCCTCCTTTTTGTACTTTTTGCATAGTTCCAAAATAAAAAAATGTGTGTTTGATGCTGTGTGAATACTGTGAGAATATTGTACCTACATAATTCACGGAGGAGCCAGAGGGCACTATCTGCACTGCTAATGCTATCAGCAAAGTGACTGGCTCCCCGGCATTGTGCAAAGATTACTTTTTTTTTGTAGTAAACACATTGCGCGTCACTGGATTAAGCGATTTATTTATAATCGTATTATTGAGAGCGTTTTACGAGGGTCAGCCCCATGATCCCCATCGGATCACCCACCTATTTACTGGTTTCACTAAGTAGTTGGGCATCTCTTTGTTTTATTTCGATTATTTCTTATTGCAATATGTGAATGTAAATGCGAAGTGTTCGTTACGCTGGCAAATATAGTGACTGGCATTATTATATGTCCTTGCGGTTTATTTCATTTCTTGTAATGTAGCAAGGATTTATTTAAATCAATATGAATTACATTATTTATTACCATAAAAAAAAAAAAAAAAATGTTGTAGTAGTTGTTACATTTTTTTAAATTTATGCTAATTTGGTAATTTAATTAGACAAAAAATCAATATACAAAAATTGGTCAGCATCGGATACTGGTAAGATAAGTGGCTTACCTCTGAAACAGCTCTATTTGCGAGCCTGTTCTGTTCTCTTTGACAAGATGTTAAAGATCAAGAAGTGGCTTATATTCAAAGACGGCAGAAAATATCGATATATAGATATTTGGCGTGAAGGCCGATATGAGTTGGCGATAGAATTGGGATAAACCGATATTCTGTTTGATATATCGAACTGAGCCAAAGAACAGGGTTAGCTAGATTGACCCAGTTGGAAAAAATAGTTAGTTAGTTTTAAAAATGCTTTGGATAAAGTTGGTATAATAAGATAGATAAATGAAATAACATATTTGGATATTTCTCTCATATTATCGATAATACCGATATTTTAACGTTAGAAGGCAACAGTTTTGTCGATATATCATATCAGTCATTTTCTCTCCATATACATTCGTACAAACATTGTGTGCGAAAGGAAGGTTGAGGTGCTCCTCAGATTCAAAGCTCTGCAAATGTGTTTTTTATTTAACAAAATTGAATTCGAAAACCTTCAAATGAGTTATCAGCCTTAATAGAATCATTAAGATTAAGCATCCTTAAACAAATTTTTAATAATGCTTTTGGTAAGATATACAAATTCGATCACTTAAGTGCAGTTTTCTGAGATACCTCTCTAAGATACCTTTTTATAAATACCTGAAAGCTTATCAAATCTTTTTGTTTACGAAAATTTAACTTTCAACAAGAAACTGAAAATTCCCAATCATGACTAATCACTCAATCATTAAATCAAAGGTGCAAAAGCACCTACACTGTCTACATCGTCTGAGGAGTGGTACAATTATAAACAAACATTAATTTCAAATTCAAATAAACAACATGCGCTTAGGTCAGTTTTTTAATATAATCTCGAATGCTCCTTGACTATACGAGTATGCTGATGTGTGCGGAGAGCCGGTTTCATCTGGTTTCGAATATTATAGAAATTATAATAAATTATACAAGTAGCCCAGAGAAGAGATTACCGGTCCTATTCGAGTACATGGTCAACTTAAATGGGAATACGAACCCTTAATCGTGCTGAGCCCAGCAAAAATCGTCTACAGATCGAGGGCTACGATTGCCTCGGAAGTATGTATCAGGAGCATCTGCTTCCCGACACGTCGCTCATAGACACCTCTCGAAGCATCGTCCCCATCTCGGAGAGCTCGGAAATAATGGGCCTCGCCGTTAACGAAACAAAACAACGGCCAGCGCAGCTGATAAGTGGCACAAAATGGCGCTCCATTGCCGGCTCCATAATCGCGCTATCAAGGCAGCCTGATCTCCTGTCCCCCACTTATCACCCCCGATCCGAGCACGCGCTCTATAAAGTGCCAGCTCTCCCCAGCGGGAGCTCCAGTTCAGTTTCGAACCCATGTGCCGAGTGTTCCTCTCACCGAGTGCCGCAAACATATTTCGCAGATTATCGAGCCGTGCCGTCTAGAATCGATTGGCATCAAATGCCTCCCACAGTGATAACAATCTCTCAAAATCTCCAAAAAATTGGTCTCTACAATTGGCTTAAACCAGCTAAAAATTAACAAAAAACAGACAGCATCCTGGGACGCATTTCCATCACGAAATACTCCCACTAAACCCCTATATCCCGGACTTTGAATGCTGCTGGAGCAGAGCGTGAAAATCATCAACTTCGATCAGCATTTCGCCGAGTGCTGGACCAAGCAAAGCTATCTCAAAAACTTCAAGTTCTTCTCTTTCTTGAGTACTATCTCCACAGCCGGTGAGTATTCCCTTCCTCAATTCTTCATTCTCCTTCCGGATGACTAATTGAATACATCTTACAGCTGCTAAGATGGCCGCCATTCCCCAAGGTGCATTCGCCGCCTGCAAGATCCGCGAGCAATTCAACGAGCGCGAACTGATCGTCGCCCGTCTGCGGTCCGCTGCCGCCGATAAGGGTTCCCTTGACAACGCCAATACCCTAACCCGTAAGTAATCGATCCGGCGGGTCACTGAATCCCTGACTCTGACTCACCATCTTCTTCTTGGCTCCACAGAACGCGAATACTCACCGAACAAGTACAATGACAAGCTGATGAACTCCATCTGGGGCCTGTACAACCGCTACTCGCCACACAATGTGAAGAAGAACGAGTATGCCCCCACCAAATAGTGACCTAAAGGGCGGCACGATGGCTTCCTCCCGGTCCAGTTGTCGTGCCCCAACCTGCCAGCATCCTTGCTGGCCACATATACTATATATATACTCCAAACATATATACTCCTGTGTAATCTCATAATACTCGAAGCAGAGTTGGTAACAAATATCAATTTAATGCTGTAATTCTTTTGTAAATTTCAATAAATACTTATGATGTTGTATGTAAAGGGACAAGACCACGAATTTAAGTTAATTAGTTAAGGTAGCAGGACTCGTAGGTCGGCACCATGTACTTGATGTTGATGAAGGCATCCTCGCCGCCATGCAGCTCCAACACCTGCAGCGTCTCATCGATCAGATCGCCCAGATTCAGATTGTTCTTCTGCGCATAATCGATCTCATCGCCGCAGTTTACTTTTGGGATTATAATTAGTTACAATTACAAAGAGGAAGTTAGAAGGAAAATACGTACAGTTTTTCACCTTGAAGGCATTGAACATGGGCAGCAACTGTCTGTAGAAGGGCACCAGGGCGGGACCCACCAAATCCGAGGACATAACCAGCTGTTGGATTATCTTCAATGTCGTGCACATTACCTCCAGGTTTCGTGTGCTCAATGCGTCTGAAATGGGGGCGGATTTCGGATTTCGGATTCATAGTTGGCTTTCGCAAGGTGCAAATTAGACCGAAAAACTTCCGAGGCATTTGCGTGCCTGGTACTCACTCTTTAGCGGCAATATTAATTGCGGTATCACCGGGTGTATCCTCTCGCCCCCGGCCAGCAGGAGGTCCGTGACACCCTGGCGGGCGTACGTCTTATACGGGTGCTTTGTCTCCGCCAATCCATCGAAGAACAGCGGCAAATAGAGGCTGTAGTCCAGCTTGTCAATGTCCACCTAAGGCAGGAAGGGGAGAAAGGAGTAAATGGATAGAGCGCTCGAAGTTCGGAGTTCGGAATTGGTTCGTGGCAAGTTTGGCAAGTGTACATTAGCACGCTATGCCGGTTAGGCCCTTGCTGATTCCCATTAAGATGCTCTTTGTTTGTTTACGTTGTCAATGGAAATTTTTAGAACAAAAAGCGAACAACGTGGAATAGGTACCTGTACATCGCTGTCTACTATATGTACATCTAATCAGAATAATACTCATATTCTTTGTAAAAATGCGGTCTATTCGGGTCGTCCTAAGGTCCGGTACTCAGACATTTTCAGCTCAGGTGATCAGCGGAAGTCACGTGGCTTGGACTTACACTGGGAAATGATTCATTTTGGTCGATAGTTCAAGGGTTTCTTTATTTTTCAAAGCTAGAATTGGGAGCCATCCTATAGCTCGGAAATGTTTGACTTTTAGATGGCTTATAGCTTGGAAATGTTTGACTTTTAGATGGCTTTGTTAAACCTACGTTAAATAATAAAATGTTTAACCCACCCCAGGGACAATCTAAAGCATTATAACTATAAACTACGAGTAAGGTAAGAATGCGACCCTTTAGAGAGGTATTGTTATATCCTATCCTATATAAAGAACTCCCTAAAGGAGTCTACACTTTTCGTGACTAAGAAATTTAAACATATTCAAGTAAAATAAGCTATTCTTGTTTCAATGAACAAATAATTGTAACTTCTTCAAGGTAAATAAGTGATTTTGTCTTAGAAAACTCAACTGACATCTCTTTCTGATACTTTCCTGGCCTGTTCTTGGAAGTAAATATCCCAGTTTGCAACATATCCTTAGAATACCAACTCTAATATAAAGATTTCTATGACACCTCCTTTTTTTGCGGTCAAGAAACTACTGAGCCACACAAGAGATGAGACTCCGGGTGCCAGAAGTTTAGCTTTGGTGCCATCTCTGGCATCGCTCCTGCGTTAACTCCACACACGGGGGTTCCCCGACTTCAACCTTCGACCCAGTGACGCAAATGAGGTAGTGTCACTCACACATCACCCGTATGCACACGGGCTGTCACGGCGGCGTTTCGGCCTAGATAAACAAACGCACCGCTCTAGAGGCATTCGCCATTACCCATTCACCCAGCCGCATATGTGGCAGCTCCAAGGCCTGTGACATTGAACCAGCAAAAGGGTCACACACCTGGCGGGTGTGTGGGCGGACACCCCGATGCCCCCCAAAAATTGCAGCTGCAAGACTGACTGACTGGCAGTTGGACGGTGCGACGTTTTGAATGTCAGCAGTCGCATTCCGACCGGAATCGGAATCGGAGAATTGCTCGCCCGTCACCGCTGCTCTACTGACTCCGGAAATAGACAATGGCATATTATTTACTCGTTTTTTGCCTTTAGCTGCAACACTTGAAATAATTGGACACGCAGGTGTACGAAATTCGAGCCCAACTCAAATACGGGTCCCGCCAATAGGTCACCGAGTAGTAAGGTTACCCCTTTTTTAGTGACAGTCCGCCAATTGGCTTTGATTTACATTGACTTACATTGGGGCTTAGACGATATATTACTTTCGAAAGTTCTAGTTGGGAAGGGATTGTACAAAGATATGTATGGGTTATGACATTCCATAAATTATTTTGCAGGCTTTAGTTTTTAAGTTATTAGTCCTTCTTCCTTATAGAATCGGAATTGAAATCTTTCGGGACTTTTACTTAGCTTTGAGCTGAGGAAACTTCTTGAAAAAATCTCCTTAAAATGAAAATATATATAAGGTGCTCTAGAAATCAGTTAAATCACCTTTAATAATCTTAAAAGGATGTCTAAAAGTATCCAATGACATTTTTAAGGTACTCAATTCAATGTACTTTTGTTTATTTACATTGTTTCTAATTTAGGACATCTTTTTAAGATTAATAAAAACGCTAGTAATTTCTCTAGCACCCCGTAAATAACATTTTGTGATCATCGTTGCAAATTTCCAACTTTTGAGCTTAACAAATCAATTTCTTTTCAAAAAAGGATTGAACTTTAATACACTTTAAGAGGAATTTTATGTTCATTTAAAATTTCAAATTAAGAAGATAAAAACGAATTACTAAATACCCCTTTAATCTTATATAGTTAGGGAAACTGCAGGGTAGCAAGGTTCTAGCTAAGTAAATATTTCCGAATTGTGTCTCTTACCGTCCAACCGATCTTATCTCCTCCGCAGAGATACTCCATCTTAATGGGCAGGTCCCCCCGATCGAAGTACATGCGGAAGAGTGTGCCACGTCCCGGGTCATTAGTCGCGCCCAGAACGCCTCCATTCAGGCCCAAGCCCAAATTACAGGTGGACATGGACTTTTGCTGGCGTCGCAAGCCTAGAAATCAGTATACGGAAGTGGAGGGAAATCATTAGGGAAACAAACAATAAACTTAAGGGAACGCACTTTTCGGGTTGGGGATTCGGGCCCGGGCACTGGCTGTCTTGGGAGCGGATTCATGAATAGGACCATCAATCACGACGGTATTCTTCTGCTGCGACTGAATGGAGAAGGGCGGCACGTAGCGGGGCCGGGAGGAGACGGCCGCCCCGTGGATGCCGCTCAGCGGACGCAGTTGCGCCGGATTGGCGGACTTGGAGCGGTGCTTCAGCGAGATGGCGGTTGCATGGTAATCGTGCGTCGGACGCCTTCCCGTGGCGGTGCGTGCCGTCTGGGCCATATTTTTGTACCGGTGAACAACGCGATGTGCCGCCACGTAGTGTAAACAGCGAACTGCCGAGCGCAGGAATTTTCTAGCCTGGCTCCTCCTGGTGTTGCTGTTGGGTGTCGTGTCGTTTCTATGGAGCGCGTTGCTAGGGCGCCCGGCGGCTTAGTGACCGATAAGCCAACAGCTAATGCAAATACCGCCTCCGCTGGCTCAGTCGCGCTTTTCCAGTCTCACCGTTCCGCCGCCCGCTCTGCGGTAACATATTAAGGTTCCAAGTTCCACGCAAGTCCCAGCCAGGCTGGTTAGCCTCAAAGGCGCCGGTTATGTTGCGGTTGAGTCCACCTCCCCCTTAATGGTATAATTGTTTGCCCGTCTACCTACCCACCAGCTCATAATCTCTTCAGGCAAATACAATTGTATTTTATTAAGCGTTTCTGGTCAGCGACCCCGTCGAAGCTGGACGGATCAAAGTTCCTGGAAACCGTAGATTACTATTGACAAATTGATGTAGCACTTGTCAATCTTTATGACTTCTGACTTGTGGGAAGAGTCCGTCAATACATTCCAGTAAGAGATTCATCATATGATAATAGTTGATTTTGTAAGAATCCTATATAAACTTTATGATATAATAGTCGCATAAAGTTTATATAGGATTCTTACAAAATCAACTATAAAATCAAAATAAAATAAGGTGGTTCAGCAAAAGCAGAAAGGATCATAATGTTAAACGAATGTTGGTCAAAAAAGTCTGCAGTTTCTTTTGTTCTTTCTGAACAAAATAGGTATAATTTTACTTTCTTACAAAATATCAAGCCACGCTGCTTAACTAACCTCTTGTGATATAATAAAAAAAAAAAAATGGTAAATAAACCTTTATATACATAAGTATGTAGATATTAATATATTCGTTTTCTTTTTTATTTATTTTATGTCCGACTTCTTCCATAGAAACAGCAGTCAACATATAAGGCGTTACCATGTGTTAACCATTACAATATAAGTATAAAATGTTCTTATCATGATTACTTATTCAAGGGGCATCGTGTTGTAAAATTGCTGAACATGATGAAAATCAATCTATATAATATAATTTACAAAAGATTGACATCTGGTAAAAAGTGTATCAATATTGCGGAAATATATTAAATAGCCCTTGTGTTTAATCTTTAATGATTTGCTGACATAATTATTTGCAAATATAAGCATCAAATAGGTCTTCAAGAAAGCAAATGTTTCAATAATATATTATGGTCTGAACTAAAAAATGTTAATTAAGTTTAACAATTCTAGAAAGGTTTTAGTTGAAAAAAGGCCTTTAAAGCCTTAAAATATAGCCTGGGTGAATTTTGGAAACTACACTAACCGTTAATATCATAAAATTTACAATTTAAATTAATTATTTCATTTAATTATGATAAACATAAGATATCGCGTTTACACACCTCAGACATCTTTCCGTCCAAATAAATAAGGGGTCTTTCAAAATGTACATACGTTCAAAAGGCTTTCAAATCTATAGATTAGTTAGCTAATATATGTATATCGACAAGCATGAATAACTGCCATGTTAATGAATCTCTAAATAAATATTTAAACGTTTGATCAATTCCACAAAGAGCTGTTATGCTATCAGTAAACAACTGTAAATAAAAAAAAAGCTGTTGACTGCTTAGCTTGAAAATCGCGCCTCTATATTTATCGATAAGTCTCCAAGCGTATTTTACAACACTGGCACTTTGTTTACATTTTGCATCAGAACGCTAAGTTTATCTGGCAACGCTGCACCTGTCTGTGCGGGTGGTGTGTTGGAAAGTTTAGCAGCGCAGTTCTGGCATTCTAGCCAACACTGCACGGGAAGGGAATAAAGAACCAATGCGTGTGAGAAAATGTCGATGTAAATTGACAATTATCTTTGTGTTTTCGTGCTTAATCTGAACGCTTTGCGCAAATAGTGCTCGTGTCTGTGTTTTGGCCGGTACGGGTGGGCAGTACGATGGCGGGTAACATGTCTTCCAGCTCAAATGGGGAGCTCAAAAAGCTGTCGGAGGAGTCGCTGCTGCAGCCGCCGGAAAAGGTGTTCGACATCATGTACAAGCTGGGCGAGGGCAGCTACGGGTCCGTGTACAAGGCCCTGCACAAGGAGAGCTGCTCGATCGTGGCCATCAAGCTGGTGCCGGTCGAGTCCGACCTGCACGAGATCATCAAGGAGATATCCATTATGCAACAGTGCGACTCGCCGTACGTCGTCCGCTACTATGGCTCCTACTTCAAACAGTACGACCTGTGGATCTGCATGGAGTACTGCGGCGCCGGCAGCGTCTCGGACATTATGCGACTGCGCAAGAAGACGCTCACGGAGGACGAGATCGCCACCATTCTCTCGGACACGCTCAAGGGCCTGGTCTATCTGCATCTGCGTCGCAAGATCCATCGCGACATCAAGGCGGCCAATATCCTGCTGAACACCGAAGGCTATGCCAAGCTGGCCGACTTCGGTGTGGCCGGTCAGCTGACCGATACAATGGCCAAGCGGAACACGGTCATTGGCACGCCCTTCTGGATGGCCCCCGAGGTGATCGAGGAGATCGGCTACGACTGCGTTGCGGACATCTGGTCGCTGGGCATCACCGCCCTGGAAATGGCCGAGGGTAAGCCGCCCTATGGCGACATCCATCCCATGCGGGCCATCTTTATGATCCCCCAGAAGCCACCGCCCTCGTTCCGGGAGCCCGATCGCTGGAGCACCGAGTTTATTGATTTCGTGAGTAAATGCCTGGTCAAGGAGCCGGACGATCGAGCCACGGCCACCGAGCTGCTGGAGCACGAGTTCATACGGAACGCCAAGCATCGATCGATTCTGAAGCCGATGCTGGAAGAGACCTGTGCCATTCGCGAGCAGCAGCGGGCGAACAGAAGCACCTTCGGCATTCTGCCCGCCAGCCAGGCCAAGAGTCTGGCCACGCAGGAAAACGGAATGATGCAAAACATCTTGGACAATGTGTTCATCGAGGACCCAGGCACTTTGGTGCCGGAGAAGTTTGGCGACTACCAGCAGAGCTCGGCATCGGATGCTACAATGATAGCGCATGCAGAGCAGGACATAGACGAGGGCACTCTGGGACCAGGCGGACTAAGGAATCTGGCCAAAGGAGCAGGTCCCACGGTGGCCGGAGCAGCGGCCGCTTCAGCAGCATCGCCTCTGGATGTGCCAGCAGTGGATAGCGGCACCATGGTGGAGCTGGAGTCTAATTTGGGTAAGTGCACTAGAATCAATGAATCTCGATAAGAAGTTACATATTATGGCTAATATTCAGGCACCATGGTTATCAACTCGGACTCGGACGATTCCACGACGGCCAAACGTAACGACGACCAGAAGCCGCGCAATCGCTACCGACCGCAGTTCCTGGAACACTTCGAGCGCAAGAATGCGGGTGATGCTCGCGGCGATGACAAATCCATGGCCACCGAGTACTCTCCGGCGGCAGCAGAGCAGCAGCAACAACAACAACAACAGCAGCAGCAGCAGCAACAACAACAACAGCAGCAGCTGCAGGAGCAGGAGGAACAGCACCTGGCCAGCGGGGCCAACGATGTGAGTAACTGGGAACACAACATGGAAATGCAGTTCCAGCAGATCTCCGCCATCAATCAGTATGGTCTGCAGCAGCACCAGCAGCAGCAGCAGGTTCTCATGGCCTATCCCCTGATGAACGAACAGCTCATAGCTCTAAACAATCAGCAGAATCTGCTGCTGAGCAATGCAACGCCACTGGGCCAGCAGCAGCAGGGAATACCGTCAGCGGCAGCGGCTCCATCGGCACAGCCGCCGCCCGCATATCAGAACCAGCACATGCACACGCAGTCGCATGCGTATGTGGAGGGGGAATTTGAGTTCCTCAAGTTCCTCACCTTCGACGATCTGAATCAGCGGCTGTGCAACATCGATCACGAGATGGAGCTGGAGATCGAGCAGCTGAACAAAAAATACAATGCCAAGCGGCAACCCATTGTGGATGCGATGAATGCAAAGCGCAAGCGCCAGCAGAATATCAATAATAATCTGATTAAGATATAGGACTATATAGCAAGGCAACTCACAAACCGAAAAATTAAATTTCAACTCACAAAAGGAGCGTGCTTTGCTTTAGGTTGAGTTTGCTGAGGAGTGACAAGAGCTAAGTACCTTCTTCGTATCTGAAGCAAATTGAAAGTAAAGCGAAGCCCTCGACAAATAAAAACCTTAAATCACAAGAAATGAGAACACAAAAGCTTTATTGTAAAATGCAGTGAAAACAGGAATGAAATATGTGGTCAGAGAGGAGCAGTCGTCCTTCCAGCACGAATCCTTACGTTTGTTACGTCTCGTTTTCATTAAATTTTAGTTCGGTTCACTTCCCTTCCTGGCTCTGTTCGAATAATGTTTGTGTTTTTGGTTTAATCTCTTAGCTGCCTGGCCTGATCAACTGCCCAAGCCTTATCCTAATTTATAAGACTATCCCAACAATTCGTTCTTCCCTCGTTAACTATTACCTGTAGTAATCTCTTCGATTTACCCTAGTTTTGTGCGAAAACAAAACACTAACCCGTCGTCAAGCAATAATTATTAAAAAAAAGAAAATAATAAGAAATAGAGGAGAGAGAGAAACATTTTTATACGCATTGGAATGCATATTTTTCGAAAGTATATATATATATATTTCTCAAAGCAAAATGCACAGAAGCACTCACATATAAACATTTATATATATATACCTAGTACTTTTAGCGATTATTAATAATTTACATAATACATATATTATATATAGGAATATATGAAGCAAAAATTGTATACAAAAATCGATTAAAATCTCGTTTAACCTATCAGCAACTTTAACTTAACTTATTTTCCCATCTAGTCTTGTATATCCATTTCTTGTGTGGCCTGCTGCATGTCCTGCAGCTGAGCCCTCAAATCCTCGGGCAAACTGTGCTCGTTCAAGGCACTGGGATCCTCGCCATCTACGACAATCTCCTCCGGATCCGGGGCACGCGGCAGGAATTCAGCGTCAGCAAACAGCTTGCCAAATATGAAACGGGCATTGGCTATGGCACCATCGTAATCCAGCTCGTAGGTGGGCGCATCCGTGTAGTAAATGTGCTCGGCGGCGGTACCTCTACTGGCCTGGGAAGCAATGGTGAAATAGGAGCTGAATATGATCTCCTCCTGACATTGAACGAAGAGTTGGCTGGTAAAGGCAGCCAGATCGGACGCCGGATCATCGCTAAGAGCGGGCGTGGTCAGGTGAAAGATGTCTGCAGGTAATGTGAATAAACCATTAATTAAATTAATTAATTAGAGAACAACTAACTTACACAATCCCTCGGGACAGGCGCCGGTGTAATGAGAGAGCTGTATGAGTATAGCCTCCCGCTTTCCCTCCCCGTCCAGCAGTCGCAGCAAATTCACTCCACCTCCCCCCTTATTGAGCTCTTCGTTGCCCAAGGGACTGGCGGAAACGAACAAGCCACGTGATATGTGAGGCTTCATTTCGATGCCACTGGCAACAGGAGGATATCCCGGAGCGGAGACCACATTCTTGGCACGCATAGTTTTCCCCGAGCTGCTCAGCACAAATTCCTGGGTTTCTTCGTCCACGCCAATGTCGTCCACCGTTCGCTTCAGGCAGTAGATCCCTCCATAGACGGCACACAAGCGGCAGAAGCACTGCGGCAGCTCCCCGCACCCGTACATGGGAAAGAGAAAGGGCGTGTTGCCGTAGCGACCGAGGCTGCCTAGAAATCGCTGCGTACGCTTCATCCCCTCCTCGAAGCTGGTGTCGGGACTACACATGGCGATTGCCTGCATGACGCACGACGAGATCTTCTCAGTCACCCTCTGCGCCTGCAGGTACTCCAGGAAGGTGCGGCCACGGAAGGCCAGCGAATCCTCATTGCACTTATCCTCGCCATAGTCATTGCAGGCGGTGAGGAACTTCATTAGCAGCCGCTTCTCCACAATGGTCAATGTTTTCGTGTTGAAGACATCGCTGCGCGAACAGGGTACTGACACGATCTCACCGTTGTGCCGCATGCACACATGGTCCACGGCTCGAAACTCGGCGTAGCGGCAAATGTTCGACTTGATGAGCAGCTGCACCAGCTCTCCAGATGAATACAGAATGCGTGGGCAGAGATCCAGGCTGAAGCGACGCGACTTGGCCAGAATGGTTTCACGGTTCCATTTCGGTTCCACTTGGACTTCCATGGCTTCCGTTTCCTGTTCCGGTTCCCTTTCCGAGCTGCGCCAGGTGTAACTGCAGTTTCTCAACGTTGAGTGGGCTGCCGGTTCCTTATTTAACCGCTCACACAGGCCGTCGATGGTGAAGGAGCCCCACACATCGCCGTAATATTCATTGTTGTCGATATGTAGCACTGACTTTCCCACTCTGCTGGCCGCAGCGGCTATGCAGGACTCGATGAAACCTAAAAAGGGCGTCCCTCGCGTGAGTCATTAATGCAGTTAAGTGGATTTTGTAGCCTGTGCATTACCTGTGCCTATGACCACCAGGTCAAACTGATCCGGCAAATCATCCGACATCTTAGAAGCGGGCTCTGGCAACGATATAACCAAAATTTACGGAGGAATTTATAAAAATGTGAATTTATTGCGAATCTATGCACAAACAGCTGGTTAACGATGGTAAAATGGCAGTGACGTCACCATTCAGTAAACAGCTGTCTACAGTGTTGGTTAACACGAAAATAACTTATGTAGTTAAAAATAAGTTTAAATTTTAATTGTAATTGTAATTGCTTACAATAGCAAATCATTTTAATTATTCAAAGAAAAATGAATTGATTTCAAATAATCTTTAAAATGGGAGGCCAGTTTTAAGGTGCAAAAATCAACAGGTGAACCAAAAAGCACACACACACACACAGCTGCTCAGGTGTGCCTGTAGTTGTAGCTACCGCTGCCATGGAAACGGAAAACTTGTAAACAAAAGCCGGAAAAATTGCAGATCACAGAATGTGTGTTGTAGAAAGGTAGAATAAACTCAATCTCGAAGTCAAAAACATGTCTTTTGAGAAGATATTGTATAAATATGACGAACCGCACGGCATCGGCGACGTCTACTTCATTTGGCAGAAGGCTCTGCTGGCTACCACGGGCACCGATGGCTCCGTGGCCCTGTACAACCGCCAGGGACAGCTGGTGCAGCGCATCATCCTGGCAGGGTAAGCTGGAATCCATCTTCAAAGGAAATCTCTTAATAATAAATGTTTTCCTGCCGATCCAGACTCTGTTCGGGATTTGCGTGGGACCAGGAGGGCGACCTGCTGGGCATCATCACCAGCGGCTCGCCGAACATCACGCTGTGGGACTACACCAGCCAGGAGAAGGTCAGCGTGGAGACGGGCCTGCGGGATCCGCTCACCTGCATCCTTTGGTCCAAGCAGCAGCAACTCCTGGCCGTGGGCACAGGTCGGGGCAACCTGGCGATCTACAACCATCGCAGCGGAAAGCGACCCACACCGGTGCTGGGCAAGCACAGCAAGCGGATCACCTGCGGTGCATGGTCCGCCCAAAATCTGCTCGCCCTCGGATCGGAGGACAAGAGCTTCTCGTTGAGCAACGAGGATGGGGACACGGTGCGGGTGGTCCAGCTGCGTGACGCCCCCACTGACATGTACTTCGCGGAGATGGCCAACGACGATCGAATTGCCGGCGACAATGCCATCAGCATGATCATCGGCAAGCGGACGCTGTTCCTCTACTACCTGCCGGAGCCGGAGAATCCCACGGAGCTGGGTTTCCAGAGCCGCTATGGTTCGCTGATGCAACACAAATGGTTTGGCGATGGCTACATTTTGCTTGGTTTCTCCAATGGCCATGTGGTGGCCATTTCCACGCATCCCAAGGACGTGGGCCAGGAGCTGTGGCAGGTGAAGAACCACAAGGACACGCTGACAGGATTGGCCTACTGTCCAACCCTGGATATTGTTGCTTCTTGCGGCGATGACAGGTGAGAATGATACATGCATACATATCCTATCTCCCAGCTACTCACTTCTTCTTCTCCTCCTTTCGTGTTTGAAGCAGCATCAAGATTCACTCGATCACGAATCTCCAGGAGACTGAGCGCATTATCACGGTGCCTGATCATGCTGGCGTCCAAATGATCGACTGGTCACCCGATGGCCAGCTCCTGGCGGTGACCACCAACAGTGGCACCGTCTACATCTATGTGACCAAGCTGCCGCACCTGTTCGCCGTATCGCCTCCTCGGATAGTGCTGCTCAGCAGTCTGGCCGAGGTGTCCATCTATGTGTATGCGCCGGACAAGTCCAAGTCGCTGCCCTTCCGACTGCCGCTGGAGGGAGAACCCACCTTCATGGCCGTGGGTCCGTATAACTTTGCCGCAGGCATCGACAAGCATGTCTGGTTCTATGATCTCGGCAAGAGTCTGGGCGATGAGCCGCGACCGCTGAGTGAGCGGGACTTTCCCAGGAGTATTGAGGGCATGAAGATGAATGCGGACTACTGTGCGGCTCTGTGCCCGCCCCAGTTGATCCTGCAGGCAATTACAGCCGACAACCCAAACTGCAAGGACAAGCTGCAGGCGGTGTTTCCCAGCGCCCTGCCCAACATGCCCAGCGATGCGGTGATTACCTGCTTTGCTCTCAGCCAGGAGATGCTCATATTTGCCACCGATGTAAGTCCTGTTTGTAGCTGAAAAGGATTCAGTTATTAATTTTCTTTTGACGGTTTCAGATTGGTCACCTGGTCTTTTACTCGCTGGAAAAGTGGGACAGCTGCACGATCTATCGTCACAGCATGGGAATCCGGCAGCTCTTTATGGACATCGAAGGCACCAAGACCATCTTCATCGACGAACATGCCCAGGGCTATGTGTTCCTGCCCGCCGTCGAGGAGGCCCTGCTCATTCCGGAGATGCCCAAGCAGTGCCTTGGCTGTCTGTGGGATCTCACGCAGCCGAATATCTTCATTAGCTACGATGCTAGGATCGTGAACACCCATGTCTTTGTGCGTCACTCGGTGCAGGGAACACACACCTTGAAGGTGGGCGAGTCGAAGCTGAATCCTGGCCAGTTTCCGCTACTGCTGTGCGGAGGGGAAATGGCGCTGCACGTGGATGGGGGCCAGTATGCCACACAGTCTCTCAGCACTCATGTGGTGAATCCTAGTAACAGCCAGACAGCGAATCTGCAGGTGCTGCTGCGACTGAGGAACTACGATGAGGCCTACAAGCTGTGCAAACAGATGAACTTGAGCAGCGCCTGGCGGGAGTTCGGGGAGCAGGCCATTGCTGACCTAGAGCCGGATATTGGTGAGACTTGTGTTGATCTATACTTCAGATTTAATACCCAATTCCTCTTAGCCATTCGAGCCTACCGCCAACTGGGTGACGCTGCTCTGGTTAATGCCTTGTCGGAGCTACGCTACGTCGAGGACTTGGACATGCTTATCGGCTGCTGCTGCATGCTCTTGGCCCAGTACGAGCAGGCCAAGGAGCACATGCTTAAAGGAGTTTATACCAGGGCCGCCTTAGAGCTGTCTCGCGACCTCCTGCAGTGGGACCAGGCATTGCTCCTGGCGCACAAGCACGATCTGGAAGAGGTGCCCTACATAGCCAGGGAGTACGCCCAGCAATTGGAATTCACGTAGGCAAATCAGTGCATAATACCCTTTTCTAGCCTTTAATTCTTGATACTCTCTACCTCCTATTCAGTGGCAACTATGCAGATGCCCTGTATCACTACGAGAAGGGCTACAAGGAGGATCTGATCAACAGCAAGGATAGCGAGCAGGCGGCCACCGTGGAAAGTTCCCCCGAGTTTGAGGAACACGTGCGTCTTTGCAAAATGGGCATTGCCAGGACCTCTATCAGAGCAGGCGACTTTAGGCGGGGGGTGAGTCGTAACCAAGTGAAAAACCTTATTGAAATCATCAAGAAATTCTCCCTTAAAGATCCAATATGCCGTGGAGCTGGAGGACAAGCAGTTGCTCTTCGACTGCGCCGAGTTGCTGGCCACTGTTGGTCACCTGACCGAGGCAGCGGGCCTGTACGAACGCGGTGGCTTCTACGATGAGGCCTGCGGCCATTACATTGCCCTGAAGATGTGGCACAAGGCCAATAATGTGCTACCCAAGGTCAAGAGCACCAAGCTGCATGCGGCCTACGCCAAGGCCAAGGAGAACGATGGTCACTTCGAGGAGGCCATACGAAGCTATCGTGTGGCCGGGGACTTGGATGCCTGTGTCCGCATCTACCTGGATCACCTTTGTGATCCGCATTCGGCCTCCGAAATCGTACTCGAGTCGCGCTCCATGGACTCGGCCAAGCTGCTGGCCAAGTTCTACCAAAAGATCGGGGACGTGGAGCAAGCACTGCAGTTCCTTGTCATCTGCGGTTGTGTGGAGGAGGCTTTTGCCCTAGCCCAGAGGCACAACAAGCTGCGGCGACATGGCGAGCTACTGGAACGATATGAGAACGCCAAGTCCTCCGACTATCTGGCGCTGGCCCATTACTTCGAGGGTGAAAAATACACACTATTGGCGGGAAAGTATTACTTTTTGGCCAGGGAGTTCACCAAGGCCCTGAGGTTTCTGCTGAAGGCCTCGGCCTTCAACAACGAAGAGCAGGTGTCCCTGTCCTTGGCCATTGATTGTGTGGCCACGTCGAATAACGAGCAACTGGCCTCGCAGCTCATAGAGTTTCTGCTGGGCGAAGTAGATGGAGTGCCCAAGGATCCGCGGTATCTATTCCGTCTGTATATGGCCCGGAAGCATTACAAGGATGCGGCCAAGACGGCAGTCATTATTGCCAACCAGGAGCAGCTCGCTGGCAACTACAAATCGGCCAGGGATCTGCTATACTCCATGTACCAGGAGTTGCGACGCAACAATCTCTCGGTGACGGCCGAGATGCGCCACCAGTTCATCCTGTTGCACCGCTACACCCTGGTGAGGATTCACGTTAAGCTGGGCAACCATCTGCTTGCCGCCAAGCTGCTCGTCCAGGTTGCCGCCTGCATCTCACAGTTTCCAGAGCGTAAGAACAGTATTTAAAGGAACTTTAACTGATGGTAACTGATATCCTTTACATTCTCCATGCAGATATCATTCCCATTCTTACCTCCACTGTGATTGAGTGCCATCGAGCTGGCCTCAAGAAGTCTGCGTTCACCTATGCCTCCACTCTGATGCGTCCGGATTACCGGAACCAGTTGGATCCCCGTTATTCGAAAAAAATCGAGTCCATTGTACGCAAGGCTCCTAAGGGCATTAAGCAACTACGGGATGAGATCGACGACGAGACCATGGAGTGTCCCATATGCGACTCCAACCTGGCCAACATGGAGGTGACATGCTACAGCTGCAAGACCACGCTGCCCATCTGCATTGCCACGGGCCAGCACATCATCAAGCAGCTCATGACCTCCTGTCCGCAGTGCGATTTTCTCTGCTTTCGCGCCGAGATGGAAAAGTCTGTATACAAATTAAGATATTTAAGTTTCAAATTTACTTACCTCTTCCCACATTTGCAGTATTCTGTCGGAAAACGGCGAGTGTCCCATGTGCGGCGAGCAGGTGGCGCCGGAGCAGCTGCTGGATGTGGAGGACATTAGACCTTACATTTTGGCGGCCTCCTAAACCGAATCAATAAAGGACTGAAGCAAACGAATAGACTGCACATCATCACACAACACCAAAAAATAGATTTATATTTATAAGTTGCAAGGCACAAAATACACTTGAAAAATCACGAAAAAAGAGATTTGTTCGTTTTTATTTGGCTAATATTTACATTTATTTAAAGGAAATATTTCTTTTATTTTTTAACAATTTGTTCTGTTTAATTAAGATCAGGTAAGTTTTTTGGTCTTAGTTTAGTAGATATAGACTGATCTCGTGTACCAGGCGCTCAGAATGCAGCAGGAGGATGATTAGTTTAGTGTAAAAATATTTCATAACTGTTAAGTGCTCTCGTGAGACCTGCTCTCTTTGATTTTTGGCCAATCGTGCGCTTGCTAGAAAGAGATGGAACGATCGACTGACGTCACCGCATAGATAAGTGCATCGTTGTTCTAGTGCTCTCTGTTCGCCTGTTACTCGAAATAGAGAAACGTACAATTTGTACGACGATTTCGATATATTAGAACAAAAAAAAATGTATGTTGTTGTTGTAAACAAGAACATGGCTTCAATTTTTAATATTTGATTTTTTTGCACCAGGCGCTCAGAAGTCAGCAGAAGGTGGCTTATCGGTTTTCTTTTGACAGACCTTTATCAATGACGTCATCGGACAGATCAACGCCAGCGTGTCGTCGTTCTTCTGTTTTCTGTTTGCCTGTTACCCGAAATGGGAAGCGGACCATTTGTTTTGCAATTTCTTAAATTTGTTTGTCAAAGTGTTGTTGTTGTAAAATATTATTGTTGTAAAAATTGTTGTTGTTGTTGTTCTTGTAGGCA
>JAEIIG010012417.1:0-46091 GCA_018904695.1 Drosophila parvula | reverse complement strand
CCCCCCCCTCTACCCCTATCTGAAATAATGTTAGTTTTTGTGTGAGTAACTTCAATTGCCAAATTAATTGCAGTTAAGTCGAGCAAGCTCAGCTTAGCTTCCCTCTCTTTCTGCTGTGGCCATCGTCCTCTCTTTCGCTCACTCGTCATGCAAAGTTTGCAAGCACGAGTGTGTGTGTGTGTGTGTGTGTGTGGAAGCTAAAGTGGAGTCAATGAAAATTGCAACTCCCACTTTGCTCGTACGTCAATTAGACCCCTTTCCATCTCTTTTACCCATCTCCCTCACACTTGCTACCCCTCTCTTTCTGCACTGCCGGCGGCTCTCGCCCCCTCTCTTTCCATGGCAGCCTTAGCACTCTTTCTCTCTCGCTCTTAGCTCTTTTATTGCAGTGCAATTTGTTGTAGAAATCGTTTTGTCCGACAGTTGAACAGTTTGTTATTTCTTTTAAATGTTCCCCAGCAAAAGAGCTTTTTCGAATTTTTGTGGCTCGCCTTGGCCAGCGGTCAGGCATTGAGATTAATGGCCTTTTCCTATTCTATATCCTCTCCCAACATAACCTCTACCCATTCATTTACACTCTATCCTCTTTTACACAGAAGAAACGGGTACTGATTTGTTATTTTTTTTTAATTGCAGGATTAGTTTATATACTTTATATATTTTTGTTCTTCGAAATATATATTTCGTCCCATTAATTTGTAAATTAATTTTGAATTAAAAATAGGCTTGGTTTGTAATAACTTACATTCTTTGGGACTTCATAAAATGTTTAAAAACTAAGATCTCTTCAAAAATTGCTAAAAACTATGAGAATTTAATTTAAAAGAAGTTTTTAAGGACATCAACTTTAAAGTCTACATTCAAGTTCCCTCACAAACCAAGGCAGGCTCAAATTAAATCATTGGGAGAAAAAAAAATGCTATTTCCATTTGTGAATTGGGATCGAAATGAAAGTGGAACACCGCCCAAGTGTGACTATTTTTGAACCCGTATTTTCCCCCCTTGATTCCCGTGCTCCATTCTCTCCTCTCGACCATCCTTCCCAGGACATTTTTACAGTCTCCAATCCCAGTCTAAAGTCTTACACGAAAACGAATCAAAAGCAAGCAATGCACGCTGGGAAATTGCGGGAAAATGTGCTACGGACGCAGGTGAGGGCAACACCTCCCCGGGCCCCTGGAGGAGTGGAAAATAGGGGGTGTAAAATGGCAGGGGGTTGCCCTCAGCACTTGGAGACGCACTTTGGCAAAAGCAATCTTCTAAACAGGATAAATGTAATTGCGCATGAATTTCTACGCATATTTCGGCGTCGCTGTCTGAGCTGCAAATGTTTGTTCGCTATTTGCTTTTTTTTTTTTTATTATTTTGCTTACTTTTAGCCTCCTCCGTTGTGTTGCCGTCGCTGGAAAGCGTTCTCCGGCGGCGGCACACACCCCATTGGCCCCGCTCTGGCCACGCCCCCATAGAAAGGAGAACTGGCTCTCTATCTCTGTCTCAGTGGCGACCGGTAAGGCCGTCTCTCTCTCAACGGGTAATTGACTCGCATAATGTTTGTTTTGTTTCGGGCAAATCGTTTGCAACACTCTTTGAATGCCTCGTGGTTGTCTCGTAAAAAGCGAAAGCATTTAAAAATTCAATTTGCCCTCTCTCTCTCTCTCTCTCTCTCACTTCTCTTGTTCTCTCGCTCTCTCTAGCTGGGTGTCTCTCGCTCTCTTAGTCTGCAAAGTTTTTGCAGAGCTCCTTGGCAAAAATGGCCGCCTGCCTTGGCGCTTAGGGGAGGTTTTTCTCTTTGGCATAGGGAACGCTGTGGAATTGGAACACTTTCGAAGGCACAAAGCTCTGAGAACTCGAGGAAAAAACGGAGAGAACCAGGAGGAATAACGAGTGAAGAAATCCTTGGAGTCATGGAACAGATGCTGGCATGAACGGTTGTAGTTCTTTCTTTTTTTTTATTGCTTAATTACAAATTTTAATTTATTAGTTTAAGTTAAATGAAAAAAAAATGTTGAACTTCGATGGGGATTATGTACATGTGGATATAAACTTTAAATGTATTTAGAGTTTTCACATCAACATTTATGCTGTTTAAAAGAATGCAATGATATCTTAATTTTATGCATTTCTGGGAAACATCTTTTATTTAGTATATGTTATATGTTATTATTATTTTCCAGTATGTTTTATTTGGAAACGTTTGGGAAACTATACCAAAATATAAAAATATTTGCTTATATTAACTTAAAATCATTTAAATCAGCTAAGCTTGTAAAAGGCAAGGTAAAAGTGTGAACTATATATTAAATATTAAATATATACTTCACACTTTTACCTTATAATACATATACATACATATATGTATACCTCATAAACGTTATACCTCACCTTTTAGTATATCTAGTAAATAATATATACGTACACATATGTACATATATACTTATCAGCGTTGATGCACTACGGGCAGCACACTCAGGCACGTGCTTGTTTGGGTTAGTTAAATAGGAGAAAGTATAAATAAAGAATGCGAGAAAATTAGATAGTGGCATGCTGCTTAATTGTTTGCTTGAATGCGTACTAAGTACTAAAGTTGGTTAAGATACAAGTTTTTAGTCTAAAAATTTTATCTAAGTTCGAGATTTGTTTATATAATTTCCACATAGTACATATAACTCTAAAGGATTGATGTATTTCGTACGATGTTCCAACAGTGGTGCAACACCAAAGGTAAATGATATCATATTGCTACTCGGTACATGAAAATTACTCTCTTTACAATAAATATGTATAGTAAGCAAATACCTCTATAATAAATATTTTATTTTCCAAGGCCCTCCCTCGATATGTTTTCTTTTAATATTTTCACAATTTCAATGCTTGAATTTTTGCTTCCTTGTTAATCCTTTCATTCCGACCTTTTTAGCAAATCCTTTAGCAAATCGCTTGCTCATCCGCTCAGACAGTTAACCGCAAAAGTTGCAATCAATTGGTACATATTCGCCAACACTTTTCTGGTCGAAAAAGTTTGCATCTTCTCGGCTGGCGCTGGAAAATTTCAATGGCCCCACAGAGCAACACTTGACCCCTCTTAGGTGGCAATTGATTGATTTTATATTGGCATTTCAATGGACCCAAGCCGAGCGATTCGACTCGAGTCCACTCGATTTTCGTACCGAGCCGAGAGCGCCCCCACTTTAACCGTGTTCCAAATGCCAAGTGTTTCCATTTTTGGGGGTGGAGAAAACTCACCCCACCCAGTCACAGGACATGCCATTCCCCCCACACCCAAAAAGAGGGAAAAAAGAAATGAAAAATCTCAACGAAAAAAAAGTGTCTGTCGGTGCGGTTGCAGTGCAATTGTCGAAATAAACGAAAAGAAATTCCAAACTGCAAATGGAATGGAATAGAGCGAGTGCCTCGCTCAGGTTAGAAAGGGAGGAAAGCGACTGAAAAGAGAGATAGAGAGAGAGAGAGAGAGAGCTGGCCAGAGAGAAAGAATGGGACACACCCTCCCAGGAGGGGTAGGAAAACAGGTAAGTGTGTGTGTGTGTGTGCGTGCGTTTGTGGAAAACCATTTAGCGCAAAGACCAAAAGAATTTGCAGAGCTGCCAACCAACCACCTCAGTCTCAGTTTCAGTTTCACGCTCTCCGGACACGAGACCGGGGGTTAAAAATCCAGAGGCTGAAACAATAAAAATACTAAACGATCGCTTTCCCACACACACACACACACAAGCACACTCGCACACAAACACACTCGTACACAGGCCCAAAGGACCCAGGACTCTGTCGAGGACTTGTGCGTCCGTTAACAGTCGCATTTGAATTTAAATGCGAAACGTTGATCAAACGGTGCAGACGTGTCTCTCTCCAAAAACCGGTAGCGCTCGGCGTTTTCCCATTTTCCGAGTTTTCGTGTCCACAAATAGAGTGAAGAAAATTAAAGCAGTTTTCATAAAGGAAATTTGCTAAAAAAAACACAAGTGCAAAATAAGGAACAAATCAGTGTCGTAATAAATAATAATTCTCATAAAAAATAAACAAAAATTAAAACACAACTTGCTGAACTCAAACAATTTATCAAATTTGAATTTGATTTCGAAACTAAAGGCGAAAATATCAAGTAAACTGCGCCCAGTAACCATGTCTTCCTCCGAGGCCGAAGTTGATATCAGCGTGGTCTCCAGTCCGGAGCCGAGTCCTCTGGGCGCCGCCGCCCGCGACAGTCCGATGCTGGCCCGCTCGCCGGCCCGCTCTGCCGACGGCAGCTCTCCGCCAGCCACGCCCACGCATCGCTCTAATACCCCCAATACGGCCGCCGGTACGCCCACAACCTCTACTTCCACTTCCGGCGGCACCCACTTCCATCACAGCCCCAACGGTGGCGCTGTGCCGCCGGCAGTGTTGCACCATCACCTGCAGCATCACCTGAGCACACTGGGCGGCCATCCGGTGGCGCTGCACCATGCTCTGCACAGCTTTGGACACTTGCATCCCGCTCACGGGGCCACGCATCCTGCCCTGCTGCAGCACGCTCTTACGCCCACCGGACAGCAGCAATCACAGTTGCAGCAGCAACAGCAGTTGCAGGCGCAGCAGCAGCAACAGCACCAGCAGCATGGCGAACGCCTGAGTCCGCCGCCCAAGAGTCCTGAGCGGAATGGCGACGAGGAGCTGGCCGGGCACAACATTAGCTTGAATAACAACAACAGCAAGGCTTTGAATCACAACAACACGTGCGCCTCGGCGGCAGCGGCAGCGGCGGCGGCGGCAGCAGCAGCAGCAGCGGTGGCAGCGGCCAATCTGAGCGCCAACAGCAATGACAGCAACGGGAGCAGTGGCGGAGGTGGCGGCGGCGGCAAGGCCACCACCGGTTCCAACGGCTTCACCAGCTTCTCCATCTCGAGTATTCTGAGCCGCAGCGAGCCGGCGAAGAAGAATGGGGCAGCGGCGCTGATAACGCCGATACCGCAGTTGCCACAGCCAGGACCTGGCGGGCCACAGGATGCGGCCATGTTGTCCAGGTGAGAAAATAATATAATATATATTATATATGAAATTAAATAATGCAGGAGGTATGAGATTAAAAACAATTCTGATATTGTGAGAATAGGTTACGTATCTCAAGAAGAACTAAGCTTCTAATGAGGCTTCTTTATCAATTGATTTATATTTCAAAAATCTAAAACTTGTGAAATTAATTAACTTATTTCTGGTTTTTCTAATTCACTTGTACAATACTTTAGAAGGAATATTTAACTTAATATTACATTTAAGAACTGATTTCTTATTGTATTCTTTGTAATCCTCTAAAAGGTTATAATTCATAAGTATTGTGTTTTAGGGAGTTTATATGTCACACAATATTAATTCCATACAGTTTTTGAGTGCTCAAATTTGCCACTTTAAATTGAGATTATAAATTGTTGAGATTATATTATTGTTATTATCTTATTATAATATATATTATTATATTATAATAACTTATCTTAAAAGCTCAACTTTATCATAAAATCACAGAGCATACTTATTCTTATGCCTCTCAACAAAAAAAATAAACCAGAAAACACCTATTCATATTCCCTTATAAGACACCTATTTAATAATCGTTTTTCCAAAATGAAATATGCTGTAGTTTAGACAAGGTAAACCTTGAGATATCCTATATAAAACGGTTAGGTTTGAGATCTATTTTCTGCTCAGTGTACATGACCCAGATTAGGACATTCTCCGGCAAGCTGAAACCAAAAAGTCAAGCCTTCCCTTCAATGAGCCGAAAAGAGACTGCAATTCCACTTGTTCGCCCTCGGTCTGGGCCAATTTTATATAATCGTCCTAGGGGAGGACAAAGGAAGGTGACACAAATCTCTTCGCAGGAAAGACACACAAAAAAGAATAGAGAGCGAGAGGCCGAAAGATGGTCGATAAGACCGAAAATTGTTGGGCAAACGTTACACGAGACATTAAGTGGGTGAAGATGCAAATGGCTAAAAGTATCCAGCTTATTGTCCTTGAGAGATTAATGCGATTCCGGGCCAGATAAACGCAAATGCAACCGTTTTTAGTTGCATCTCATATTAGCTGACCCCGAGTTTATGGAGAAATATGTCTAACCGGTCGGACCTACAATTTGGTCAGCATATCGAATTACGTAACATTTGCCAGTTGAAATTCAATGCATCCAGCCATATTTTCATGAATGAACCAAACTGTCCGACTGACTGACTGACTGATTGACGGACTGACAATGCTCCAGTATCGTATGCAAAGCGTAGGCTGTCCGATGAATGAGCCCTCAGACCCTCAAAACTGATCAAAAAAAAACAGGAGCGCTTCTACAGCTGTTTGTTCTGCAACTGCAAATTATTAATCCAAAAAAATATATGCACTGCCAAAAATACGGTCGTGGGGTAAAAAAGAAATTAGCAGGCATGGAAAAAAATCACCCATAAAGAGGGAACCTTTATGCAGTTATGCATGTTTAAAAGTCCTTGAAGACTTGGATCCTATAAATCTTATAAAAACTATATGTGTATGCTTTATAAACAGCATTAAGCATTTATTAGACAGCCTGTAAGATATCTGTTTCTTGGCCTTGGAAAGTATTGTTTAAATATAATTTAAATCCAATAAAATGTCTAAGAAATAAATCGTTGACTTGATACCTCTATATCATTATGTTCTAACATAAAACTAAACTCCACATCTCCAACATTTTTTCTTTATTTAATTTACTCTGTTTTCTCTGAGTGTCCTTAAATTTTTGGGGCATTTAATACGATACAAGTTGGCATTTTAACCCCACTTAGCTGGCTTTCAGAATGTTGCATACCAAATGAGAGATCGAATTTCCATTCGGCTCGATTAACGCATGTGTTGAATTAATACAAAAAAAAAAGGAACTCCGAGAATTTATACGTTGCACTTTTATTTGATGAGAAGGGGACTCCCCCAGACGCTTTAGCCGGACGTTTTTTTTTTGTTGTTTTCTTTTTTTTTAATAATGATCATTTTCATTTCATTTACGCGTGCCCGCGCCGCTGATCGTGGCGATAAGGGAAGTTAGTCAGTCAGGTTGGCCGAGGGTAGCCACTGTCCCTCCTCTCCTACGGTTACCCCAATTAAAGGACTCGCCCTCGTTCTCGTCCTGGCCAAAGTGTCGCCTCCTGCTGCTTGGCGCTTGCCCAGCTGACGTGTGGCTGCCTATGTGACGGGCTTATCACTCGATCATCAAGCGGTTATTAATGATTAATGCCAGGGGTATATATTATACATATACTCGTATATGAATAAATATTGCTGAGTGATCGTTTAAGGTCGCTTTGGGCAGACTTTCGCTGGCGAGCTTGCCGCTGTTTTGACAGTTGCGCTTACGTTTTTTAATTAGTCGCCGATACTGAGGCTTTCTCCTTCGTCTCCTGCAATTGCGTTCACTTAATTACGATTATTCGAGGAGTTGGAGAGCAGTGAGTTGAAGAAGGGGTTGGAGAGCAGGAAAAAAGCATTCAGGAGGTGTAACCCGATATGCTTGTGAGTGGACGCGAAACAATGGGACGACAAACGGAAAGGGTGCCTGCTTCGTCCTGCTTGGGCATTGTTCTCGTCTCCCAGGATGACGCAAAAAGCAGACGATGACATTATAATTACACACACACACAATGAAAGTAATTACAATCCAATTGCAAACGCAATCGCTTGAGTACTTAACCAATCCCATATATATACATCTATATACATATACATTTATCTCCATCTGTATGCGATTCGGGCGCTGAGGGGATTAGCGTTTAGTGGAGAAATGCCTTTGATTCCTTATCGCGATGGTACGTCCGCTATTTCTATGGCTTTCCACGGTGAGCACCATTTAATCAAAACATATTTCGCGGACCATCAGATGCATCCGATCTGCGATTGTATCTGTATCTGTGGCTTGACTTTCCCTCCCATCCTGAGGTCGCGTGTCATTTGGCGGGGCTTCCCATGGCGTTTGGTCGAAATATTTGCAACAAAAGAGTGACAAAGAAGACGAAAGCGAAAACTAATATTGCCTGTCCTCTTGACAAATGTCACCATTTTTGGATTCTTTTTTTTGTATTAGTCTCATCCTCGGGACTGTGGGATATGGCTTAAGCCGCTCCCCAGGCGCTGCAATATTGGTAATAATCCCGTTTAATGACAAAGCAAAGTTCGCTGCCTCTGCTGCCCATTCGAGTGTTCAATATTTTGCCTACTTTTGCGGCCAGGTCGAGTACCCCTCAGAAAACCCGCACAGCTAAATGTCAACAATGTAAAATTATAATTCCCGGTAGACTATACTATACTATATATACATATATAGGGTAGGGGATGGGCCAATTAGAGTGTGCAAATCTTTTATGCATGAGCGATTCCTAAGCGGTTTTTGGGCTCACCATTCCATATCCTCTCCGTCCCATTCAAATGCATTTATTTAAATCAATTCCATTAATGCGACAATGTGCGGGTAATACTTTTTCAATTGCTTAATTCCAATCATTGCCGCAATTTACTAAACTTAACCCCAGCCCAGAGTCAGACAGTCATCAGTCTGGCAGTCAGGCACATTTTTGTGTTTGAACTTTGCTTAGATCTCTTCGACACAATGAATGGCCCCCACACACAGCTCTCGGGGACATCAAAGCAAAGTCTTGACAAAACCCAGAGAAAACCCAGCCGAGCCAGCCGGGCCAGGCGGGTATTCGGGGAAAAAGGGAGCCAACCAAAAGACCGATGTTGAACGCCATGTTAAACAACTCAATTGCATAGCACACTTTTATCCCTCGGACAAAAGGGGGATCCCAAGACGGGGAGTTATGATGGGTGCCCAGAGCAAGAGAACCGCAAACAATTCATTAAAAGCTAAATAACAGCAACTGCATCCCTCATCAGCCATGGCCATCCCCCACATTTGACAGCCTTTGGGTGGGGCGGTGGTGTGATTTGGTGCCCTTTAAATGGGGCAGGCGCACCGCACCCACTTCTAAAAATATGGCCGTCCACTTCCGCCGCAGGATGACACCAATGGAAATGGAAATGAATACCAAGCCGTCCGCGGTTCGCCGCGGGCATTAATTTATTTTGTATTTATTTCATTAGCCCAAGACGAGGTCTTGATTTGCGTAATTAGTCGAGCAAATAGCTACAAGCTTTTGTTTTGATTTTTCATGTCAACCGACGGATGAGGTTGTTCCTAAAAAATTAGCCAAGAAGTAATTGGGGTAATTTCTTTTGTCTTTTTTTTGTTTGTTTTTCTTGGGGTAGAAAAGACATTTAAAATGATGGATTAGAAAGATTTTTCAGCAGAGACTAGGTGTTGATATATTTGGGAAACTGTAGATGAAGCAAAGTGTTTGGTATTTAAATTGTATAATTAATTTAAAGGATGAATCGTAGAACTCTATTCCAAAAAAATGTATTATATTTATGAGGTACCAATTAATTCCTTTTTTTAAAGGTTATTAATCTTTATAGCATAGCATTAGACACCTTTTTTGGTCGATAACCTATTCGATATAATTAACCTTTTGTGCGAAAACTCTTTTGTGATTTAAAACCACGTAAAATATTGCCCAAAAGTATGCAATCATGTTGAATACCCTTCTTAGCATTTCTACTGATCTTTTCGCTTAAAAAATATATAATAGTGCCTTCCTTTCAGCCTCTTAAGGTTCCACTTTCCTTTCGAAATTCCTCAACTAAAACATCTAATGGTAAAGCCTATTTTCGCTTTTGTAACTTGATCGGAGCTCCTCCCATTTTGGTGTTTTTGCGGCTGTTTGGGGTCTGGCTTCGGGCTGCCTCGAAACTAGCCGAAAGCCAAAGCGGCTTTCTCTCAATTGACGCTGTAAACATGAAGCCCATTAGAAGTGATTTGAGCTGGCAACTTGGGGAAGCCCCTGAAGAGTCCTCATAATTTCCCGAGCCCAGGTCCCGGGGCCGGGCTAGCCGGCAAACTTAATTGAAAATCATTACTGCCGTCGGGTAGAGCGAGACGAGGGCAAAAACAGGAGAGAGACCAAATGAGAGTAAGAGTGGGCGAGTGGGGCCCACCTGGCTATTGATTTCCACACCTGCACCGACGGCACCCTTGGCCGCAGCAAAAGAGGTCAACTAAATGTTAATGTCACACACCAGCACACACACACTGCCTGTCTGTCTGAGTGGGCTTGGGTTGCACTTGCACCCTCGAAAAGAAATCACAGTCGGTGACCCGAGCGGTCAAAGTTTGCGGCAATGCTGTGAAAGAGGGGGTGGTGGCTAAAACGGGGCCGGGTTTTGGCCGGGCTCTTAGCAGTCCGTTAAAAGCGAAATGCAAAAACGAGCTCAAGGGGTAGCTGTACAGTACATATAGGTATATATGTATATATATGTGACTTGGCATTTTAGAACGGTGAGAATTGCATTTCGTTGGGCTTACATTTAACACGAAAGTTCAGTGGGTGCGTGGGAAGCTTAAAAGGCAGCAAATAAAAAACCAATGAATCAATCACAGTCGAGAGACAAAAGCAACTTTGGCCAATTACATTCCGGCTGTTTTGACATGGCCCGAAAACGAAGGGAAAACCAAAAAACAACCCAACCCCCCACTTGGAACTTTTCTCGATGCGAATATAGAACACATTATAACGAAAAGTGTTTCGTCTTGCCGACATAAATAAATAAAATGTATTTATAAAGATGCTTTTAAGCCAGCAAGTTAACAAGGTTACATACACTCACTTGTATATATTTATACACTGAGAAATAATCGTTAGAGAAAGTAAACTCGAGGTGTATTTGAGCCATTTTGCAATATATTCAACTTTAAATATTTAAAAATGAATTTAGAACACACAAAATGTATTTAAAACATGGTTTTATAATTTTAGAGAATTTAAATACATTTTTTAAATAATTTATAAAGCAAGAAATATTGATTTAAAACCTTTAACAATTTATATGCTTATAGATTTCTATTATTCAAAGCCTCTTACTTAAATCAAACAAATATATATTTTTTAGTATAAGAAAACAGTCTACCTTATTTTTCGCTGTGTGTTTGCTATATATATTCTACGAACAGAGGGTTGAGTGGGCCAAATTCTTAACAGCTGTTGTCAGTTATGGGGTTGTTAAGGGTCGCTAGCCTCCTTGATTTTGCCCTGCCTCCTCCGACCCAACTTTGATGCTTGAACTTTCTTAGCTCGAACAACTTTTGGCCGCCGGCGAAATGGTAAATGCCTAATGGCCTCTTAAGTTTGGCCCGCATCTCGTAGGCTTTTTTCACGTCTTGATTTTCGCTTGGCAATCGTTAGAATGCATAATTGATGGCGATATTAACCAATACCTTCGTTTCTTTCCTTGCAGACTGGGCTTCATCTCGCAGTGGGGAGCGCTGGCGGGACGCTATGCCGCCCTGTGTCCGCCCGGATGGCCCTGGGCACCCCAGCGGCTGCCCTTCCACAGTCCCACTCATGGTAAGTCAAAGTCCATTAAAAAAAATAGCCAGTGTAACTCCACACCTCCTCTAAAATTAAGACTAGCCACTAACCAACAAAAACGGAACTGAACTGAACACATGCCACAGCGGCTTAGCATTCGTTTCATCCGCCTTTTAATTTACTCGAGGAATGCGATGTGTCAGGCACATTCCTCAACGATCACTGAACGAAATTGTGTTATTTAAACTTTAGAGTTTTGCTTGTTCAAGAGATATATTTATAGTTTATTCTGTTTATATGATATTTCCACTTGAAAGAGTAACAGATTTGACTTGAAAGTTAGGTTGTTTCCAGTATTTTATGTATTGTACCCTCAATACAAATATTCCTTTGAAATGCATTTTAAAGAGTATTATAATATAATTATTTACAAAGTTTTCAGTATTTGCAGTACATTTAATACAAGTAACTAAATAATTTTAAAAATTAAAGGAGTAGACTCTGATTTAAAGAGTTTTTCTTGTATATTTCTACAACCAGATCATAAATATAGTTATTTAAAGGTTTTGGGTCTTGAAATTCTACTGAAAAATTTATGTATTATTAGATTTATATTACATTTCTGTCAGTGCTCGTTCATTGTGGATTCGCAGTTAATTTGTTTAGTCAACGACGTCGACTAATGCCTCAAAGAATTTCGCCCTCCCCAGAAGCAGGCTATGCAAATGTCTTAAGCTCGCAAACACACACACACAATCGCACATAGAGGAAGCCTAGTGAGACGGCTGCTTTAATCGCCATTTGCAATTAATTGCAATTTGTAATCGAGTATCGAGTTACGGACAAAGCGTTTGGCACGTTTCGCTAGTGTGTCAGTCAGTGGCAATTCCAAATGCAAATGCTTATTTTGCAACTGCAACTGCAATTGCAACTGTAACTGCAACTGCCGCAGTTCCGTCCGCTTAAGCCCCACTTAATTGGCCCCGTTGGGCATTAGGAGTCTCGTTGCAATTGCATTTGTTCATGTAAATTGGCCTTAAGTTCCTCACCTACACTCTGCCAGCTCCAAACTCTGTCCATCCTGGCGGATGGCTGAGTTCGGGGCCAGCTGGGTGGGTTATTAAGAGCTTAACATTTTTTTTTTAATTCAGCCAAGGCAAATTACGGCAATTTAAACTTTTCAAATGAGATCAAAACTAAAAGCTTCGATAAAAAGAAAATCGGCCAAGCTGACTGACAGCCATTTTAAATGGTAATTTAACGCGCAGACAGGTCCACCCACACGATATGCCATACCCCACAAGATTTATCTATATATATATATATATATAATATATATATGTATGTGTGTGTGTATATATGCAGGGGAATGAATACTCTCGGCGTCTGCGCTGTAGGGGGCAGGCAGAGCAATCGCAAATGACACAACAACAACTATGGAAAAAGTGGAAAAGATAAAAACGCTGGGGCGACAAGTGTGAGGTTAAGTGTTGCAGCTTAAATCTGCACAGATATATACGTACGTACTTTGGGGCAGCAACCCCCAGATGGCACCACACTGGCCACCCCCCAAGAAACCACCCGCCGAGACTGACAAATCAACTAATACAATTTCGTGGCTCTCTCTCTCTCTCACGTTCTCTGAGTTTCTCCCTCTCTAATATCCGCTCTCTCTCTCTCTTCCTCTCTCTTTACAGACAGTTCCTCGACGAACACAACGGAGAATCCGCCGTCGCCCACTTCCATGAGTCCCAACAACAACAACAACAACACAAGCAGCACTGCCAACAACAACGCCAGCCAGGCCAGCAAGTCGCCCTCGCATCACCCCCTGCATCCCCTGTACCATCCCCACCACCAGCATCAGCAGCAACAGCAACAACAGCAACAGCAGCAGGCATCACAGCAGCAGCAACAGCATCCACAGCAGCAACAGCATCCACACCAGCCCACCACGCCCACCAGCAGCAGCAGCAGCGGCTCACATCCGCACTCGCATCCGCATCTGGGCGGCTCACATGGCGGATACTTGCTGCCGGGCAGCTCCAACGAGTCGGACGAGGAGGGCGAGGAGATCATCGAAGAGGATGACGGCACCGACGGTCCCTCGGACAGCTCCTCGCCGCACGGCGACGGCAACGGGTCGAAACGCAAAAAGAAGACTCGCACCGTGTTCTCGCGGGCTCAGGTCTTCCAGCTGGAGTCCACCTTCGATCTGAAGCGCTACCTCAGCTCCTCGGAGCGAGCGGGCCTGGCCGCCTCGCTGCGTCTGACCGAGACGCAGGTGAAGATCTGGTTCCAGAATCGGCGGAACAAGTGGAAGCGACAGCTGGCCGCCGAACTGGAGGCGGCCAACATGGCCAACATGGCGCATGCGGCCCAGCGTTTGGTGCGGGTGCCCGTGCTCTATCATGATGGGACCACGGCCGGATTTGTGCCGCCGCCGCCACCGCACCACCATCCGATGCAGTATTATGCGGCGGCAGCGGCACGCAACACCAGCCCACCGCGACCGCCGCTCTCGTCGCTGGTATAGGGCGTGGGGTGCCTGGCGGCGCCCATGTCGCTGCTAAAGCCGCCCACCCCGCTGTCGCATTCGTCGGGGCTGCCGGCCCTGCACCTGCCGCCGCAGCGGGATCTTCGGGAACGGGAGCGCGAGCTCCAGGACTCCGATGAGGAACAAGAGCGAAGTCACCTCGACGATGAGGACGATGCCGCCATTGATGTGGAGGCGGACGAGGAGCAGGAATCCGGATCGCCAGTCCCATCAGCCACGCCCACACAAGCCAAAAACGTTCTTTGCCTGGAAAGCAAAGAGAACTCCGGACAGCATATGGAGGTCAGCCCTGCCGTGGATAAGACCATCAACCAAAAGGCCTACTGAGCCAAATACAACCAAAGTGGCTAAGCGGAGATAAGAGCTGGCTAAATTATGGATGAAAGCCTGAAACAAAATGGCTTAAACTGGTATTAATTAAAAGCCAATCAAGGATTTTGTCAGAAAGTCGGCTTTTCACTCCGCCCAAGGGCCACACAAATTGGTTTCAAGTTTTCAATAGTTTGTTCCTATTAACCCATGTAAATATTAAACACTCAAGCTCCTTGTAAATGTCAATGTCTCTTGCTCAATAAGTCTAGGCTTTAAACTATATATCCCCCACTCCATGTACATACACCCATTGAAAAACTATATATAGTGTGGGGTGCTTAATTTTTCACAACGTTTTTGTTTGGCTTTTGGAATAACATTAAATTGCTGGTCAAGTGTAAGTTAAGTTCGATATATGTATGTATGTATGCTAAGCCAAGCGCCACCTTGTCTGGGAACACTGGCAATGAATGTTTAGATTTTAGAATGTGTGTCAAGCAATTACCAAATAATTAGTTAAATTATTTATATTTTTAATCGAATGTTAACATAATCCAAACTTCAAACTGAAACCAAAACGAACACATAACGTACACACACAGAACACCCCCCATTCACAGACATCAAATGCTTATAAATATACACAAATAACAAATTATAAATATAAAGGTATTAATAAATTATATAAACATATAGAAAAAAACCAAACTAAGAGCCTTTCTTTTCTTTTAGGAGTATGTTGGCCGAGTGTAAGTATTTGTTTTTGAACTTTAAGGGAGTTTGATCTTTAATCTCTGCAGAAATAAAGTATAAATAAACAAATAAACTAGCTTAAATGTAATCTGATAAATAATAAATAATTTCTCCTCATTTCCTGACAGAAAATCCAACTGTTTCCTTATCCGTTATAAAGTCAAAGTCTGGTGGTAAATAAAATGAAAATGTTCTTTACTCGGGTTTAAATCCTAACCCTTTTTGTCGGCCTTTTCAAACAACTGTCCACAAATATATTGTCTCTGCATCGAGTCTTGCCCAGAACTCATCCTTCTATCTCTGATTGCATCCTGGCGTTGTGTGGCAATTTGCTGGCATTTGAAATAAATGTTTTTCCACGGATATATCCCGGCCATTTTGCCTGAAAGCGATGGCAAGCGCTTATTTACGTTTAATTGCCAACGCAAATAAACGTGGTCGGATTCGTACACCGAGCGAAAAAAAATGTAGTATTCATATGGTAAAACAAATACTCTTTTCCTTATTGAAACATTATATATTTAGTTGTATTTCAAAGTAATTTAATACTGGTTTCTAATGTGCAAATTAGCTTTAAGAAATCGTTATGAAATACTAAGTTCCTGGCTACCTAAGGAAAGGTATTTAATCTTGATTTAATCATTCTAGTTAATATTCTAAAATATAGTAAAATATATAGCATATTTTT
The DNA here is from genome assembly GCA_018904695.1 of Drosophila parvula. Taxonomy (NCBI): domain Eukaryota; kingdom Metazoa; phylum Arthropoda; class Insecta; order Diptera; family Drosophilidae; genus Drosophila; species Drosophila parvula. Next base: position 30,349 of record JAEIIG010012417.1, on the reverse strand, counting down.
TCTTAAGTATACAATTATTTTCCCTGTGTATTTGTACATAATACCAGTACACAGACAATAACAATGCCTGCAACAGCTCTTGCCACAATTGCTGCAATGCATGTTGGCGCTTTTTGTTTTTATTTGCATCGCAGGCGTTTTAAGTTGCCATTTATTGTGCAGTTTGTTGCAATTTAGTCGCGTCGAGCCTCCATTTCCTGCGGGCCGGGCCCACTGCGTCCTTTGGGCCGTTTTGAGTTTCGTTCTGCGCCTCGCATCGCGTGTTAAATTGCAAAATAAATTGCGAATTGTGGCAATAAAAATGCATAAAATGCTTCTTTTTTTCGCGCACATGCCTAACAAGCGGCGGCAAGTTTGAATTACCAAACGCAGGCAGGCATAACTCTGTGATTCAGCAGATATCTCCCTCTATATGTACATATATATAGGCATAATTATAGGCGATTGTGTGGAGTGTTGCAGTTCACACGACTGCGCATAAATGGCGGGCGTTAAAATCGATTTGTTTTTATTGTACTCTATATATGTATCTATATATATATTTATATAGTACATGTGCACGCATATTTATGCCTGGTTGATGCGCTTGTTTGGTGGCAAAACGTTTGTTTATTGGCTTGTATTTCATTTCGTTGATAAATCGCTGGCCGAAGGCTGGATTTAAGGATTGCCAGCTGCTACGGAGCATTTTGTAATCAATTCGAAATCGGATCTCAAGAATTAGACCGGCCAAACAATTGTGCAATCCTTTCCATTTTCGTCCCCAAAAAAATAGGAAAGATAAGCATTGTTGAAAGCATAAAAAGGGGTTCAGCCTTCGGATTTTTTTTCCAGCACTTTTTTGTCCAAAGCCAACTGAACAAATTAGGCAACCTTTTATTCGGCACTCGGCCCGCCCTGCCTCCGTCTAGAGCCCATCGGATGCTCTCCACAACATTTTTGTATGGATGCAGTCAAGTGCTTGAGCATTTTATTTAAGCGCATGAATGGATTTGATGATGGCTTTTCTTCGCCGACGGAGGAAATGTGCCCCAAAAAAAAAACGAGCAGAGCGAAAAAATATTTCAATTCATTTCATAAAATGCCTCAAAATTGTAGCGAAATTATAAAAATTGCCTGCCCCCCGGACTTAGGCCTTCGCAGGTTTCGGCAGACAACGAGCACTTTGGTTGGTTGCTTTTTGGCTTTTTGCCTCTTGATTTTTGTGAATGCAGCTTGGCTCCCATTATATTCCTATCTCTCTTTATTTTTATTTTTTTTTTTTGGGTTCTTTTGGGCCACATTTGCTCATATGTAAAGTGAATTGTTTGGGCGGATTTGGGTAGTCGGTGTGAGTGGGTCTGCTGGATTATGAGATCGCTTTTTCCTCAGTTAGTTGAAGGGAATATTAGTTAAGGGAGTGAAAATGCAAAGTAACTTTTGATTGATATTATAATATATAATATACATTTATTTATAATATTATTATATTATAAATATATAATATTACTTAGAGATTTGTTGTTTTAATTTATAAAATGTAATTTATTAAAGTTGAGAAGTATACAATTATTTTATATCCTTTTTATTAAGATTGTGTACTCATCTTACACTTATATTGTAGTTTTCTTTTTTATTTTACCTTTTATTATTGTTATTCTGTATTAATTTAAAAATAAAACAGATTTTGGACTCTAGAGATTTAAGTTTAATACTAATTATTTGTTTATTTATTTATTTGTACAAGACTTAAGTCTTTAAGTTTAAAAAGTAAGTTACAGGCTGACAACCTTCAGCTAGGACTTTCGGTCTAAATAAAAAATATATAATTTTGTTGTTTATTTTATATATATTATTATATTATCTTTTTCTTTAATTCTATAATATTTATTAATAAATCTATTAATTAATATATATATTTATATACCCAGGAAAATTAAATATGAATATTTTGTAGCCAAGTTCCCCAAATCTGTTCTCTGCTAGCACATTGCTCATTCGTCTAAGCTCAACTCATTTTCCATTGGCTCTCTCCTCCTTTTCGTTACTAACTTTTTTCGGTCTTTTTGTTAATTTCATTTGCCGTTCTCATATGTGAAGTGGTTTTCTGCAAATAGCACCCAAGCGGGAATGGGTCTGCCCAATTTGGATAAGCCTGGCATGGTTTTCAGCAGGGGCTGGTTTTGGCGCTTTTGGCAGACGCTGTTTTGCCTGCAGTAATTTCTTAATTAGCTTGCGAACACAATGTGCTTATATACCACATAGAATTCACATATATACAGTATATATACATATTTTTATATATGTAGATATATATGTGTGTGTATATATAGTATGTAAGCGTTTTGGTAACATTTTTTGCTGGCCCTGGGTTATGCAGCATTATGGCTTGGCTGGTGCAGCAGTTGGGAAAGCCAAGCGGCGGGTACTTATTTTAATTGCAGCCTTTTTGGGCCTGAAGTGGCGCAGCTTAGCGCAAAGTTTATCCACTATCTGTGTCAGTTATGCACAGAGAAAAGCTTCAAGGATAATTCAAACAATATATAAAATATATATTGCATTTAACTAATTTAATCAATATTTTTCAGACATTATAAAGCACTTAAAACTAGCTTAGAAAGACAAATAACAGATCAAAGCCTACCAAGAATTTTTGTAAAAATTAAACACTTTATATAATACTTTGGTGGAACAAGATTTATTAAGTTCAATGGTTTATAAATTTAAAAATAAATGTAATAAAGTTACAAACTACTTTCTGTTATTTTGTTTTTTTTTATATATCATATATTCTTAGATTTTTCGAAGTTATTTTGAATATCTAGTCTCAAGAACATTCAGAGTTAAAGCGACGCTGAAACACGTGTTACTTACAGTAGAATTTAAGTTTTTTACAATAAACTCAAGTGCACTTGCCTAAGAAAATAACTAAAAGATTACAGTTATTAACACAAAATATACTTTAGCAATATCCTCAAGCTATAAGAAAAGTATACTAAAAATGCAAAACTATTTTGCATAAAGTATTCTCTGACACAAGGAACTTTGTCGTTTTTTCTGAAAATACAGTAATAACTATACTGATTCCTATAGGAATATAGTTAAACCAAGTTGGTTTTATAATTTCACCAAGTATTTATATATATTCCATAAAATTTCTATAGTCCTATAGTATATAGTCCTTTCTATAGTATTGAAATGTGCAAAGTTAGACAGCACTTACAGGACTTACTTAAATGGAATTGGCCAGCTAGCGTTCTTTCCCTGATTTCAAGTGACATGTTTTCTGCCTCACTTGCCATTATGTTTATCTATTTTTTTGTTGACAGTTCAATTAAGTACAATGGCCACAACAGTTAAATTACGCTTAAAAAAAGGACTCGCACACACAAGGATTGCCATTTTTGTGGTTCGCTTTTTTCCGTTTGCTTTGGAGTGTCAGTTTGGACATTATGCCTGTCGCTCTTTGTACTTTATTATCCATTTAGCACATTTATTTTATTTCCCATTCGGCGGCGGCGCCTGCTGTTGTGGTTGCTGCTGCCAGTATCCTCGCATTATCCTTGTTCCTGTCGTTACGGCCGCTGGTCAGCCGCCGCAAATGTGGGCAATTTTTGCTCAACGCGATGTTTCTGGTTTTTTATGGACTTTATTTTTTAGCAGTTGTGTGCGAGAGAGAGTGTGTTCTTTGTTTTGTGTGTGTTTTAGTGCGTAGTCCCTGCTGGCCAGAGGGTTGCCGAGGGGGTGATGTTGACTTCCTTCCTACCTTCCTTCCCCCGATGTCCTGCAATTTCTGTCACTATAATAGGCTCATCAGCGTTGCGTCTTTTTTATTGTACTGCCGCTTTTATTTGCGATTTAGGTGCTTTAATCAACTGACAGTTGTGTAGCTGCCGATGTTTTATGGCCCTCAAAAAAAAGAAAACAACACTATCAGTTCTAAATTGTCAACATTATTATTTCATATAAATGTACTGTAAGGAATCCAAGTTAATCAAATAACTGGGTCTGTTTATGTTACATATGATCCATTTTTTTGGATATACATCATTTAAACAAGAGAATGGCCTTAAATAATCTTCTAATTCATTAAAATTTCAAGACATCTTTTGTAAAAATTTAACTAATCCTTAGAGGAAAATTACAAGCTAGTAAGTGTATTTTTCCTTGTCCAATTGCTGACAAAGTCCTTCAGATTTAATATTTGTTCTGTAGTAAAGAGAATTCATTCAGTACAAATAAAACTAGTAAGAAAGCTAGGGTAGAGTGTGCTAGACTGTAAGATATCTGGTACCCAAAGCTGTGTTTGTGAAATTAGAAGGCCCATTGACATGGCTAAATAACTTAATCTAATTATGACCAAATTTATGAAAACTGAATATTTAATTACGACAAATGTTGCTAGGACCATGTCCGACAACACCAAAATAAAGACAAATGTTGATAAGGAACTTGTTGAGGCAACATTCATTGGTGCTGCCAACACAAATGTTGTTATTGCAGTATTTCAGCGTACTTGCTTAATATCTCCCATGTTTATCATTCGATTTTATTCATATTCTCACAGTAAATCTAAAAACTCAAGCTTAGTTATAAGTTATTCATGATTTTCAAGGGCGGAAGTGGGTAACAAATATAACTGTAGTCACCAAATTCTGTAGCTATAGTCTCTAAAATCTGTTGTATCACATGGACGGGCATGGTGTTGTTGATATCCATGATCAACATATACTTTATATGTGGGAAATGCTTCCTTCTGCTTGTTAATTTCATTCTCTGGTAGCGGGTATAAAAACTTCCAAAAATTTGTCTTGAATCCCATACTAAAATGTCAGCATTGGGAACTTCTTTGTGTCACAATATCCTTAAATAGTTGCGTCGATTTCGTCTGACATTTTCCCAGCGCGCTGCAAGATGAGCCTAAGCCGTTTAACTGGTAATTACGACACACAGGCACTTATCGAATAGTACGAAATGGCATTAGGCTCCAGTTGCAGTGCCGAATCGCGGCAAACAAAGGCATAATCAAATTCCATCTCATTACGCGCCATATTGTTGTAAATTAATGCAATAACACACAAACAATGTCTCCCATGCCGTCGACCTCGTATTTCATCCGAGCGCCGATCCGACTGTGGAATGGCGACTAAATTGAGTTGAAAAGTGCCAACCCGGCAAGTCGCTGGCTAATTATGTGCACTTCGCCGATCGAATTACAGCTCCTATTTACGCTATTTACCCACGGAGGCCACCGGAAGCCGCCTGTTTGCGAGGCGTCAACTGTCACACACCGGCAAACATTTACCCGCTCGCGCAGGACAACCCAAATTCGAATCCAATTGAATAACAATAAAATCCTTACTGCGATGTTTGGTTATTCGATGCCCGGGCATTGTGCTCCTGGCCTGGTCCCCTCAACCGGAGTGTGTACCTACAAATTATGTAGGCCGTGACAATTGTGAGCGCGGTGCATTGCGTAACAGGAAGTCAACAATGCCGGATCAGGATCAGCGAGTGCAGCAGCTACAGCCACGACTCATTCCCCAGTCCTCAGTCCTGCGGATGTTCGCAGGATACAGTGTGTAAATGGTTGCAAAACGCTTTTCAAATCTCACCTCTGGCCTCGCTGCCATCGCTCCCGCTGTTGTTATTGTCGCCGGGTCGCGCTGTGCTATTTAATTTAACATAATTACGCCTGCGGCCAAATTAGTGCTTAGCTAGGCCTCCTGACCTAACCACTGCGGTACACTGTTCAAAATAAATAACAATGCTAAATTCTAGGGTGAATAAAAAACACAGCCAAGGTCCAAGGATGTTCATATAAAAAATACAATGATAATACGAGAATCAGAGTAATCAACTGATTAGCCACTGATTTATAGGTATGTATTTGAACTTGTAGTATTAAGAAAATACAATTAAATAAATAAGAAAAAAGCAAGCTAACTTAAGCAAGCAGAAGTTTGTATACTCTTGCAGATATTAATATAAATGATAATCTATCAAAGCGATTATACCAAGCGATTATTCCCTAACAATTAATAAATAAAAAAAGTTTAATAGTCCGATCGTTTCTATGACAGCTATAAGATATATAATAGATAATAATTTCGGCTAATATATAAGTACTAACTAACTGCAATACTAAGTACTAACTAAGTACTGCAATAAAAATAAGACTATTTTAAAAGTTTAAACACGATAGCTCAAACCTGACTAGATCGACTAGGCTGGTAATGATGATGATGCTTTATGAGGTCGGAGATGCTTCCTTTACTGTGTTGCGATTTTTTGTATATCAAAATTAAAATATCCTGCAAGGGTACACAAATAATTGCTCCAAGAAAGTAACCTAATAAAATTAAAATAATAATAAATATAGTTAAATAAAAGAACAAATGATAATATACTATTTTACATATGTATATGCTGATTGATTCATAGATTTTCTTGTAGGTTATAACACGTCTTCTTAGAAATCATTTAGAAATTTGGTTTGGGCAAAGATAGTAAGGAAACCTGGGAAAGTCAATAAAATATATACAATAAGACCAGTTTAAGAGATTGTAATGCTCGGATTAGTCAATTTGGCTATTAATTAATTTCTTTATTACCTTTGTTCGAAGAAAAAATAGATAAATAAATTTATTACGAGTGTCACAGAATTATATAAATATAATTATTATATTATATATTGAAAAACTGCAAGTCCTCAAATTTCCAGAGAGCGAAAATCTTTAGTTTTTTTAAGACTATTACCGGTATGAGTATTTTTATAAAATGTACAACTTATATTCTCTTTATAAATCGACCACACATTAAAGGAAAAGTTATTTTATTTCCATAATTATACTTTAATCCAATCAAGTCTATGTCTGACAAAGAAAATAAAACATAAGATAACTTAACTTTGAAATACAATTGATTAAAGTGAAGTTTTTTGACCAGAACGGTCATTTCGGCTGTAACTTCTCTCTGTACCTGTACCCTGTACTTATACCTTGTCCCAGACCGATACAACCCGTTTCCCGTTGCCCTGACAACCACCGGAAAGGCTTCATTACAATTACACTAACACCCCCCCAATCGCACACTCACCGGGTGTCATGTGAACAAAATCATTTTAATTGCAAAAAAACTGAACAAAGTTTGCGTTTGGTTCGTTTGGGTCCGCTTGTTGTTACTGTTTGTTGACGCTTCCAATCTGGTCGGACTGCTCCGGCTCCTGCTCCTGCTCCTGATCCTGTCGACAAGTGGGTATCATGGCAGCGTCCTGTAATGGCCATCCCACAGCGAGCCCACTCCAGGCATAATCGCTGAAAGAATAACATATTTATAGAAAACTGCCGCAAGCACACGTTGTGTTGCCGCCCATTTCAGTCGCGAATTCAATGAAACGAATTGCAAATGAATAAATGAGTATCAAAAGCGTATGGAAAACGAGAGGCGGGGCGGTGAAAATGGTGTGAAAATTACAGGCTATGCGACATGTTGAACACTTTTCCCGAATTGACTTCGAGGCAAGGGTTGGGAGGCGGTCCACCAAATGAGTTGCATGCAGAGTGTAATTACACAACAACATCCTCATTGCCATGTAGTTCTTTTTTTTAATTTTATACAAACTCATGTCCTAACAATATTGCCTCGTATATAAAAATAGCTCAGACATCTATGCTTTGTTTTTTTCATCTACAAATACTCATAAGAAATCATTGAAGATCATTATAACTTGTTATTAGAACCAATCTTTGATTATTTTGAATTCTACCTAACTATTTGACATCTAGCATTTGAATATGATTTATTTAGGGATTATATTTTCCTAACACTGTCAAACTTCAAGTCTAACGCGTCCAAGTGTGAAATTGAAGATTATCCGTGCCAAATCTTGCCATAACTTTTCCTATCTGCCTTCACTTTTTGCATCCTTGTGTTGACAGTCAAATTATAAAAAGTTCTCAAGCCAAGTCCCCGGAGGCGCTGGCAATTCAATGTAATTTATTACCAGAAATGCAAAACACTTGAACTGTGTCATGAATAATTCCGGCAGGATGCCGGCTTGCCTCCCTATCTGACCGTTGGAATCTTTGCGGTTTCAAATTACCAATTTTCCAGCGCCCAAATTGGCATTTAACCAATCGGACTCGAACCCAGAAACCAAATCAGAGCTCGAACCCGACTCCGACTCCGACTCCCTGATCCAGAGACAAGAACATAAAACCAAAAACCAAACCAATTCCCCAAGCGCCGCACCGAATACTCCGAAGCCGAAGACAAGCAACCCACTTATCATATTAAACTATGGACAGAAAGCCGGTACCAACCATTTAGCGAATCTTCACGTCAAAGCCAACCCCCGCCACCTGCAAATGGGTCGGAATGGAGTCGAGGATGGCATCAACCTTGGTTTGGGTTCGTCTGGGGTGGCATACAACCCAATTAGGAGTACGGAAAAAAGCAAGCAGCGCCGCCAGGAACAACAGCAACCGAGTCAGTCAAAACAAAATCAAGATAAAAGCGAAATTCAATCTGTCAAAAATAGATTACAGACCAATTATGTGCTCTTTAAGAGCGCCCCTTACTCCACATGTAAGTAGTATCCATACGGCAGCAGGGAGTGCTTTTCCACCCCACCCAATGCCATTCCCAACCATCCATCTATGTACGGCCATCAGGCAGGATTTTTATATAGTATATGCCAACTTGTTTGGGGTCTGCGGCGTGTAATTGTGCCTGCTGCTCGGCAGGGATGCGATGTGTAAGTTGTGAGGAAGGACCACTTCCAGGATCGAAGGGAAAGTCGCCGCTTCTGTTTTTGGGGTTGCCCGATTGGGTTGAGTTCATTTAATCGACACCAGACAACGAGTGAGTAATTTGCCATTTAATGGCATCACAGAACTTTGTCGAATCAGGACAAATGCAAGATGACAGGCTATTAGAGGGACAGCGCAGGTCCTTCGAAAGCCAGACACTAAAGTAGACTCCCAATTGTTGGGCTGGACTAACTAACTAACTGAAAGCTAATTGGAAAGAGCTCGAAAGTTTCAAGCACCCATTGAAGAATTATTCTAAGAAATCAATGGATTTTAAGCTTAACTTTATAATATATGGTAAGAATAGAGCTATTTCAGTTATAAAACTAGGAGAAATCGTGTAAATCGATGATAATTTCCCTAACATTTATTCGCAACCATTTAGTTCCTCTTCCCCTCAGTGCCGACTGAGCTGCAATCTAAGAAGAGCTCTAAATTTTCATTACAATAAGCCATTTCCCGCACTCATTTTCCTAATTCCTCGCTTATTGCCTGACCAGCTTTTCACCGCGCTCTCGCCGGCTTGCCGGAAGGGGAAATCACAACGAAAAGTTAAACAAACATCGCATACTAATCCCAGGGATATACACACTCGACTTGCAGTCCCAAACCAATGTTTTCATGTGATATCAGCAGGACTATAAAAGCCACACTCATACCCTCCTCGAATACTTTGTTTTCTAGCGCGGGACTCAATCTCTCCGAGTCCTGGCGAGCAGCTCAACTGATTCTTGATTCCAGGATCCCTGGGATTCCTGGGGGATGAGGCGACGCCGGGCATCGGTTCAATTCTATTCAATGCCTGGCATTCTTTGTGTGTGTAAAGTACCATTTAAGGGTGATAATCGTTCGCCATTTGAGGGTGCAAAATGGAAAAATCATTGAAAGCGAACATCGGGCTTAAGGGAGGGGGGTATGCAGGGGGAGGCCAAGATTAAAAGTGCATTTAATAATAGAGCAGCAGCGGGCGAATGGGGGGAGGCAGGTGGCCTTGGGGAAAACTCGACTTACTTACGTGCCATATGCAGTGGCCAGCGACGGCGATATTACACAGGAAAAACTTATTGTCCATAAACTATTATCAATATTCTTTTCCATTAAATTATATTTGGTATGAATAAGTTAATTTTAAATTAGTTTTTCTTAATTATTAAAACATACCTGGGCAAGGGGATAAGGAGGCTTATGATTGGAAACTCTAATTCTAATGAAGAATTCCTTTTTTTCATATTCATTTCATGTTAGGATCATCACCACAAAATGTATATTGATCATCACCACAAAATGTATATTGAATAAGTACCTTAATTATATTATTTCTCTTTAAATAACCTAATTTATTTCCATTTTCTTGCTGTGTAGCATCCGAGTAAGCTCCGAGTGGATTATAATGAACATCCAGTTGTGCTAAATGTCTCAATAGGGCCCGGTGGCTATCCCCTTTTGTAAAAAACCTAATGATTCAGAATTATTTGATTGCGTGGGCGGTCTGTTTGTTGGTTGGTGGTTGGAGATTGGGTGCGCCGGTTGCGCTGGAATCAGGATTCGAAGGGATACTTTGGATGGATGCGCCACCCCAATCGGCTGGCAGTTAGCGACATATGCTGTCACATCCGCAGGCTGACTTATGTCGCTGTAACGTGTAAAGTTTATATAATTCCTGCGGTTGCCAATGTCTCCCGGCTCCTCCTCAAACCCCCTCCTGCCAATATGTATCTAATTTTAAAGTGCACTGCCACTGCTCCTGCTGCTGCTGCTTATCCTGGCTGTGTCGTCCTGTCCAGTCGAAACTGGGTGGATTGGTTTGCTTTCAATTCATTTGCACTCCGATAAATTCGAGATACCTCCTGACTGGGTGCACTCTCCACTGGAAATTGGAAAGTAATTAACTTGTATTTGTCATTGAGTGTCTTTGAATGATTTATAGCCAGAAGTTCGATGATAGCCGGGCCAAGCTGGACTGCATTAAATGGAAATTTGCTAATTGATTGCTCAGCGATGGCAGTCATTATAAGGTTGAAAAGGCCACCACTATGGCATATCCTATGATGAATTCCGACTAAGTATTGCCAAAAATAAGTAATTGGAATAATATATGTTAATTTAAATATTTAATGAAACTCACTGAGAGGAATATAAATAGAATACAGCTGTATCTATATTTGTTTCTGTGTCAGTATCTTGAACCTTGGGTTTAAATAAAGAAATCTTCCATATTTATAATAAACTTATTAAAAGGAACCTGGTAAGCCCAGATAGCAATCGTTCATTCCCACCTGCCTTGCTCAAGGTTCTTTGCACTGAAGTCCTTGGATTTATCCCTTACCCCCGTTTCAGAGTACAAAGGCAGGCAAAGGATTTGATTTGGTTGCCGCGCCGGGGGACCCAGCTACCCCCCTTCTTCACCATGCCAGTGACATTTTGATTTTGCGCACTTTTTGATTGATGACAGGCAGGGCCACGCCCACTCGCCCCCGCCCCGAATATTCATAAACGAAAGCTATCGAAAGTGTGCGTCTTTTTTTCGGGGCAAAAGAATGGGCAAAGAAATCAAAAGATATTTGCGCGCCTTTTGGCGCACGGCTTAAACAAAGGGACAATGGCACGAGAGCAAAAGAGAACAGCTGGGCCAGGACATTTCCTTCTATTTTGGCTTCTTTTTTTTTTTTTTTTTGAGACCGGAGCCGTTCAATTGTTCGCGCTTCAATGGCGCTGGCAAATGCAAATTTTTGTGAAAAGGCAAAAATCCGTTAAACAAAAGCTTGACGAACACACACACACGCACGCACCGGGCGTTTTAGTCTAATGAAACTACCTTCAATGGGAGCAAGGCCGATGTCACAGGCCTAAGGATATACACGGGGAAAAGTGGAAATGCTTTGGATTTTCATAAATCGAAAAAAGAAAAGAAAAGATACCTAAGATATAGAATATATTGTATTGTAATGCATTCCTCTATTACATACTGGGGATGACAGAACATATCGGTATACTTGTATCGATACTCAATTGATATTTGCTGCTAAAGTCGATTTATAAATTTAAATTTGCGATAAATCGATATTCTGAGGGATAAGCCGACCTAATATAATTGGAAAATGGGACAAATAAATAAGATTATATTTTTCTGATATTATTAAAAAAAAATATACTCTATTTGAACGATAAACCCGATTTGTATGTCGAAGATTATTAGTAAGATTAATATTAAGTTTTAATGTTAACAGCAAACTATTTGTTAACTAATAAACATAAACAATAATTATCAATAAATAAAATCTAGATATTTACGATACGATTTACTTTTTTTCTTGAAATACATCTTTAATGCTAATTTTTAATATTATTTTTTGTGATTTTACTTGTCCCTTTAATAGGAATATTTTCCCACCAATTAACAAAAGTAGTATAAAAGTAATTAATGGCAAATGTGTTATAAATTGACTAAAAATTACGTATTTTCAAATCAACCGTAATAAAAAATAAACTTTCTTCAAGAGAATGATAGTTTTAATAGTTCTTATAAATAAATACAATATAAGTAAGTTAGTTTTTCATTAATAAATTCTTTATAAATAAGATAGTCTATAAAATATAAGTTCTGTTAATGGTGATACTCGAAATTTCTCGCTGTGCTCTCAGGATAGTGCAGGATAACATCAATACAAGAGTAAGAGGCTGAAGATGAAAAATGCGAGGAGCACTTGCTGCCTGGCGCTGAGGCGTGTGGGATGCTCAAGGCGTCGCCGGCTGCCACTTTTCGCTGTCATTAAGTAAATAGAATGAGACGCCTAGATAGGGCCAATGTAGGCGTTCTGGCCTAAGTGATTAAAACGCCGCACAAGTGCAATTTGCCAAAGGATCTGCACCGAGACATCCTTTCCTCTCACCTCGATAACAGTCACCTTGCTACCTACCACCTACCGCACAGTCCTGAATTGTTCGCCTTTTTTCACGCTAAAGCAACTGAAAAACCACTTTGGCCAAATTGACAACAGGCGGTGGTGATGTTGGGGCGGAAGTCCTGCCTGCTAACAACATTTTGCCCAACAAATAACAGCCTTGACAGCGCCCAAACCCCAGCACAAGGCTGTCTCCGCATGCGTTTAAGACCGCGAGTGCGAATTCTTCACTTCAATGCGCCATGTTCTGGCTTTTTGTTTGCACTGAAATCCATTAAAAAATGCACAAAGTTGTCGGGCAGGTATAGCCCGAGGAGGCTGTCTCTATAAACAATGCAGTTGCCGCATAATGCCGCGCAACAAGCCCCCTTGCAAAAAGCCGGGTACCAACCATAAAAAAAGGGCAGAGACGTGAAAAGAAAAAAAAAATAATACAGGAAAGGAACAGGCCCGTTGCCTTTGGCCCGACTTTTGTTGTTATTTTCTTGCCCTGCGCTTTGGTAATTCATTTTCCCAGAGCTCCGATATGACTGTGCGGCTAAGTCAATTGTTTTATGCTTGTTATATGTACACTAACTAAGGGTATACTAATTACAAGAAGTAAGAATACTACTTGAATACGCTCAGAAGAATGCTCAGAGGGAAACTACTAATCGATTTCATTAGGTTTCTTCAAAGAAAGTTGGCAATTCATGTATAAATAAGTTATAGCTAACTGCACACATTATTTTCTTAAGTTAAAGATGTTTTTTCATTTACTTTTTCATAACTTTTTAATTTATTTTATATTTAAACCTTCGCAGATTCATATAATCTTCATGGTCTGTGCGAAATATCACGTATACGCCCTGTATATTAGTTTTAATTAGCATATAGCTCGCAGGTAGTTTCGGCTCTCCAATTTTCCAGACTAATTTCAATGGATTTTCGTGGCTAGCTGCCGTTGACTGTCAGCTGGCTGCGAGGCACATTCCTCAATTAATCAGGAAAAGGCACCCAGAGAAGATGTGGCAGCGGGGTAAAAAATGCTAACACAGCTTTTCACTTTGGCACATTGTGAGGCGACACGACACGCTCCGACCAGTTGGTTAATGCTTCCCCCCATTTTTTTCCAGCCGGAACTCGCGTCTAATTTGTGTTTTTTTTACCAGCGGCCTTGCTTAGATTTTGGATGCGCCCTGCAATGCGTCATGGTTGGGCTTCATGTTCGTGGCTTTTTTTTTTTTGGCGAACAGAGGAGGGCAACAGTGGTTCTCCGACCAAGCAGCTTACTTTCATCAATGGTATTTTGCCATTTTTCAGCATTTTCGCTGACAGCTTGGCCCACAAAAAAAAAAAAAGAAGAAATGGGGAACATCCGACAGCAGGGTGAGCTGGCGAGGTGAAAAAAAAGAAAGGCCAACAAATGCCGTAATACGGACCGGCGGCCATGGTAAAAGAATTGGCCAAAACCGGTGCTCGGGAAATGGATTTGATTTATGGAGCGCCGGTTCACGAGGCGCAGGGTGTGGCTATGTGGATCCTGGGGACAGACGCCAGGTGAATGCTTTTTTGATAGACTCAAAATGGATAACATACACGTTACAAGATGATAAAGCAGCTCCAGGTATGGCATTCAGCCTCCACTAGCCTCCAGCCGGAAGCATCAAGCCATCCGAGTGCGCCCACAAATTATTTAGGAAATCTGCCACTCATTCAGGGCATTCCATATTCATTTGGCTGCCGGTTCGTTGACATGCCTAGCCACATAAAAAAAACATTTTTTCCATAGTATTTTTTATCTCGTTTTTACCCCAAACTCCCCCAAGCTCCCCAACCCGATGCCTTTTCCACGGAGATATCTGGTTGGACGTTCTCAAATTTGAAATATTTTTTGTATGCTTGACGAACCAATAATAATTTGCATCGCACGGCTTTTAGCAATTTCTATGCCAACAGTTTCGAGTCCAGATAGAGGATACACAAAGAAAAATATATGAAGTATTTAATATTAATTAAAATTAAAATAGAATTCAGGAAATAGAATGAAAATACAAACAAACTATCGACAAACTAGAATTAAATGAAACATTGTCTGTAGACTCGAGAAATAATAATGAAACCAACTATAGATAAAAATATATACATTTATCTTTAATGGAAATAAAGCTACTGTTCATTCGATTTTTGTGAAAATATAATTACTCCTGAATTACTAAAGTATACAAATCAAAATACATACTTTCAATACTGTCCTTGCTCAGTGCAGGAGCAATGTCCTTACACACCAGCCTTCTGACGTGCAATTTTAATGGAATTTTCCGCATGTCATACTTCTCTCGCCTTGTTTTTTCTGCGGTTTTCGATTACACATTTGGCTTGATGTGTTTTAGTTTTGCATCAATTTTAATTAACGAGCATTTTTAGAAACCGATCCGTGTGCCTTTTGTCTGGACTTTCCATACCAACAGCATTCGTGCCTGGAAACCGCTCCAAACTCTTCGAGTTGCCACTCATCATGCGGAGTGTGCTAATCCAATCGGACAAGACTGCCTGTCCTCAATATATACTACTTATATTATATATACTGCACCCTCAAAAATCCATAAAGGGATGCGCTGAGGCAAAACAGACAAGTCCCCCGATAAGTGGGTTACCTTAACCATCAAGTGGCCATTAAGAGCTTAAAACCCGATGAGGGACAGGAGCAGAGCCAGGACAACATAACCATTAGGAGACTGGCAGGTCTACTATATAATCAGCGGCTTTTTGACGCCCCTGACGCGTGGCCATTATCGATGTTGTTGTTTGCTGTCATCGGGCTTCAACGACACGCCCACTTATTATATAGAAACAATCCGCAATTTGTAGGGCAGCCGAGAGTGCACGATGCGGAAAAACTCAAGTGGAAAACGCCCGCCCCGAAACCATGTTTTCCAAACACGCGCCCACGAGCGTGCGATAATTATGTTGCCATGCATTTGCGGCACGTGTTGGTCTGGGAAAAAGCGGAAAGGACCGGGGACGGTATATTATACATATAGCCACAAGTATCCGTATCCGTATCGACTTCCGCTTGCATAATTGCCACAAATATTTACCCAGATTTGGCTGCAACAAGAGGGTAAATATGCTTTTCGCCAGTTCAAGTGCCACTCCATTTCCAGAGTGCACTCAAAATAAAATATGCACTGAAAGCGAAAGCATTCTGAACACATAAAAATCAGTTAAACAATTTAGAAATAATAAAAATAATGGAAATGATGAGTGTAAGGTTAGCGATGAGAGAAAATATTGATGTATTGATACTATATCGAAATTTTACGTGAAACCCGATATATAAAGCGATAATTTAATGTCGTTATATATCGATATTCTGTTTGATGTGTCGATGTTTGCTTTTCTTAAACTATTATTGTTGGAAAACAATATATATATTAAAAATAAAGTAAATATAAATACTTTAAAATACTTTACTTATTGTCATAATTTGCAATATATCTAACCTATTGTTATTTTCGATATCATATTCAGGTTGATACTTTTTTCGATATATCATGTCGGTTTTATCTTCTAGATATATGTCCATGTATGTATGTATATGGTTATTTTCAATCAAATTTTGTAATAAATAGGTAAATATAAATAAGCGTTAACTGAGATGAATAAAAGAATCAATGAGGACAGTTTTTTCCCCATATTAGTTCCATACTTATTCTGTATTTACTCCAATAAATATGTATTTCTCCAAGTGCATGCACCGTGAGAGAGTTCCAGGGTTCCAGAGTTCGAGTGTTCGAGAGCTCGTGAGTTCAAGAGTTCGCGGACTCTTTCAGGTGAATAATCGAGACCTTTTTGTTGGCCCCGCTCTCATAGTGGTTAATTGCACTACATTAGTGCGTAATTTATAAGGAAGCGCGAGTGGCGTGCGAAAACTTTGCGCCCTACCCCTATTCTCGGGGATGTGGGATCTGGGATATTTATGCATCGGACGAAAACATTTGGCCCGGCAATAATGCCGAAAGTGCCAAGCAGAGACTCGTAAATAGCGACTCCCTCAAGTCCCAGCCTCAGCCCCCCCAGGCCCAGATAACCCCCATCACAGTATCTGATTCCACCGTACGCGGCCCCGGCCCCCCAAGTTTTCCGGATAAAGGCCATTCGGCAACCATCCCTCTCGTTCCCGATCCCCGCCTAATAGCAGACAAGGCCGCATTGGCCCCCGGGGAGCATACAATTTCAATAAATATTTCACTGCATTAGCCAGCTTCGGGGGCCTTGGCCAAATCCTCACAGCGCGTTGCGTCAAATTGCTTTTTTGGTTTGGCAATAACGTGCATTAAATGTTTTGGCCATTATCATTTCTGGCCAACATCTCCATTAGCCAAGGCAAACTGGAATAAGTCTGTCTGCACGGCAAATAATATTATTTTGATTAAATTCAGTATATATAATGTTTGTTTTAGTTTTCTGAGAGCTTGAAATGATTTTGTTAACTTAAGGGAATGGAGTTTCATTTGTAATGTTTGTGAGTTTATTTGATTTATATTTCTTGATACATATTTTATAAATATCAAAAAGCTTTGCCAAAAATATAATTTTCAAGAAAGCTTTCATATTTTTCCAAGTGCCAATATCAAGCTACAAAAATCTGATTTCTTTTCTTTGTTTCTTGGTGGCGTTAGGTTCGGTTGGGAACCCTTTTGAGGCTTCCAAGTGAAGCCGAAGCCGAAGGACAATGGCAACGGGGCGATAGACAACTGCAATTGTGGCACTCTTTGCTTGGCTTCCGAGTAAGACAGCCGCACTGCGAATAGTTCCCTTTTGGCCGACAAAGCAGCACCTTGATTGCTAACTAACACTACCAACTGGGCTCAACTGAAGCGAGAAGCGGAGCGGCCTGAGGGTAGCTTTCTTTCATTTACTGACAATAAATTTTCATTTTCTTGGTAAATCGTTTCGTTGTTGCTGTTCCTGCTCCGACACCGGCTCCTGCTGCTGCTGCTGCTGCAATTGCAGTTGCTCCTTTCTGACATCCTGGCGTCGATTGCCTCTGCCTGGCACATATGCCCGCATTTTTGCACCACAACAATTTGGTTGGCACAGCTCATTGTCTTCGGGCTCTATGGTAGGATATATACAGCAAGGGTTACGATAATAGTTAATCTTCAACCAGATTTATTTGTTTTATTTTTTTTGGCTTATTTAATAAAGTATTTAAATTATTAACAGAGCTTTAGATAGTATGTAAATACACCAGACTTATAGTATGAAGTAGTTAAAAAGAAGTCCTTCGTTTGAATATAATACAAAATATAAATACCAAGCAATAGATTTTCCAGACGTAGAGATTTTTCCAAGGTTCAAAGATATAGTAGACCATATATATACCTATTATTGTAATATGCAACGAACATCTATGATATAAGAAGTTATTAAGATGTTGTCTGATACTTCTTAAAAAATTGCCACAAATTCCTACACTTTAATCTAAACTAGTCTCTAATGGAATACCCAAAAAGTTCTTAAGATTCCTGTTCCCATATTTAATGTAGTACTATATCCTTGACCATAGCTGTTGCCAGCTAACTCCAGCAGCAATTGCAATTGCTCACAAGTTATCCCAAGTGGAAATGGCTCAGTTCGCCCCGCCGTTGTTGTTGGTGTCTGGGCTGGCAAATCGCAATAAAACAAAAGTGATTGTCAAGTGAATGCGCTTGTACTCCCACAACAGATACACAGATACGTTACCCATATACCCATATATATAGTACGCACCCCTCTACTCTGCTGCCATATCCCGAATGTGGATGATGATATCCCTTTCGGCCGTAATATGCAATTCATCATGTGCGCTCTCCTGCATAATTCGGAGTGATTAAAAATGTTATTCATATGCATTTGATTGATGGATGGCTGCTACTGAATACAATCGTTCACTTTGCGACTGATTTGCGGTAGGGAATCCAGCAAATTGTTAATTGAAATGTGCTGATATTCCGTGGCGCCTACACTGGCTGGATAGACACGCTTCATTTTTAAATGCTTAATAAACATAACTCCGTTTAGGTAATTCCTTCCTTCCGCCGCAAAGCCACACGCAACTTTCGGCCGAAAAAGTCAACTGGGCCAGGCAGCACGCACACACGCTCGCATAAGGGGCAGTTAATTAAGGGTGTGAACTGGTTGAGTTATGCGTGGACTTCCGAAACCCCCGACATTTTTTTCTTCACTGACCTGTCAGGACCTCAACATAGAGGATGGCCAAATGGGCAGTAAATAATTCATTAGCGGCTTTTAACAATACATTTTTGGTGGCCCAAACTAAATGACCTTTCCGGCCATTTCAGCTGCGATACACAGAAAGAAAACAGTTTACTGATTAGCTATTATTATTGCTATAGATTTGTTCTACTTAAAAGAAAGGTTTGTTAACTAAATTCGTGTTTACACAGTCATATAACTAGGTAGCTGACTTGGTTATACAACTTAGGGAAGGCAGAAGAAAATCGATATATCGATACTAATTACGTTTTTAATGCATAGATTGATATTAAAATCGATATTAACGTTGTGATATATGTGTTTTAAATCTATATTTTCTTTCGACAATGTCGAAGAAGAGCTTAAACTATCATTATAAATAATTCTGAATACCACAATGTTGCATTCAGATCCATTTTGGATTCTACTTTGTAAGCATAGGACTTTCACCCCTCTATAAAGTTCCAATCCAATGTAAAGAATGTCAAGCTTATTGCCCAAACACACAAGACTTTATGTTCATTATAATTTTTGTAATCAATAAATAAATTGAGTATTTAGGTAAATGTTTAAGTAAATACTCAATTGATTTGATTGATTAAAAAACACATTTCTCTCAGTGTTTATAAGTCGCTGTTGTATTCTTTTAGTTGGTCACTTATTTTAATGAAGCGGCAGCTAATTAGCTGCATCGACTGTGACCTCTGAACCACTAGCTTCATTAGGCCAGGAATTCGACGCTTTGTACTTTCTCGCAGGGCCGCGATAAGAAATGCCGTCGAAACACCTGCGCATTACAACAAGCAATGTGCTTTGTTTTTTTGTTTTTTTTTGGCACATCTTGCAGCGGCTAGCAAATTAAAATGCAATAACTCTTCATCATGTGGGGAAGGGGGACCTTCCCTCGCCGAGCAGCACACGTGAGTGAGTGGCCGCGGCCAGTTGGCCAAGGGGAAAAATGTGCTATAATTGAAAAATGTGGTAACAAGACGCTCGCTTCCACGCCGTGTCGGGCCTAATGAATGCCTCACTTTTTTCGTGTCCTACTCGGTTCGCCTGGTTTTTTGCATAAACACGCAAGGAGTGTGTCGCCTTCGCGGCGCTCTTGGCGAAGAGGGTGATAAATGCTCATCAGGCTTTAAGGCTGCGCTGGCAATTAACTTTTACAATGTTGTTGAAACGTAATCAAGTTGTCAGCGGCAAAAAGCCGCTGCCTTGCCTCGCAAATTATACTCCTAATTACGCAAAAGTTTTCTCAGCGCGGAAATTCCCTAGGCCACAAGCTGTCAGCAGACGAAAGACTCAGAAGATGGGGAAAAGCGGCTGGCTGGCTGGCTGGCTGGGCTCTTGGCCGGAGGAAATCCACTCTCATTGGCTAATCCTGGGGGATCCATTCGACTAATGCCCTGCCAGGGCTGGGCCCCCCTCCAAGTGCTCGCGATTCAAATGTCTCTCAGTTGTCATAACAAACTTGGGGACTTCCATCAGGTCTTTTCTTTAGAGATACAGGCGAGGTCACAATAATATCTTTGAATAATTCAATTTAAAGAAATAGATAAAATAAAGTATATAAAGATAAATAAAAAAGGCTTTTGGGGGTCTTTTAAGAGCAATAGAAAAGAGATTATTGAAAGTATAATATTTTATAACATAAAGCTTAAAAAAGCTTAAGAAAGAAATACAAATCTGTGAAAAATCATTTTAAATATCATTGAACATGTTAGGTATTATTATTATTAATTTTATTATTTATATTCTCTGAATAATGGCTTAAATAAGTAGACATAATCTCTACCCTTTGAATAATTTTTAAAGGCATTCAAAATTGATTATTGTACGTCTAGTTTTCATTTCATAAATATAAATATATAAATAGTTTTAAATGAGATTATTTGTATTAACTTCTTTTGAAAAAATCACCTAATATAAATAATAAAAATATATAATATGCAAATTAAGGGTTCCACCGTCCTTAAGCGCTATTTACTTTAGCAAATCATTGAAAACATCTTGAAACATGTTAGTTATTCAAATAT
The DNA here is from genome assembly GCA_018904695.1 of Drosophila parvula. NCBI lineage: Eukaryota > Metazoa > Arthropoda > Insecta > Diptera > Drosophilidae > Drosophila > Drosophila parvula. Next base: position 9,376 of record JAEIIG010012417.1, on the reverse strand, counting down.
TTATTAATACCTATAAGTATCCCTTCCCCAAGTATTATTATTTCGTTCACAATTGTTAATCTCCTCCACTCTTCCCCCACTCTAGATTGTGTTATTTTTTTTGTTTAAACAAAGATGAAAAGCATTAGCTCTCCCCCAAAAGTCTTGAGTTACAGTTGCCGGGAATTGACAATAAGTGGCATAAATTTTAAAATTTTATTTTTATCGCATTGCGATTTTCCTTTTCCCGCTTTCCATTGCCTCTTGCGAGTGGCCTGTGTGTGTGCGAGTGTGCGTTTTAAGTCACATTTAAGATACTTGGCTGGCATTATTGACTTTCGAGTTGATAAAGTGCCATAAATGTCACCCCATTAAAAGCGGGGAGCAGCCAAGCAGGCAAGGTAAGTCAAAGGTAAAAATGCGCGGCGTCCCCGAGGGTTGCTCTTCTGGTTGTCCTGGAAAACGAGTGGCTGAGAGAGGTAGAGAGGGTGTAGAGTGGCGGAGAGGTAGAGAGATAAATGCGGTTGCTTGCCAGGATAATGCGCCTCAACTCTATTGGGAATTTCGAAAGTAAAGTTGAATTTCATGTTCGGCTGCGGCAATTGTCACAGATGGTTTAATTGAAGTAATTACATATGAAATCCGTCAGGATTTGCCCCGTCGCACCGCCCCTGTCTCTTATGACACTTTCCGTTTATTATTTTATTATATTATCATACACTTAGCAGCAGGAGCAGCAGCTACTCATAATCATAATCCAGCCATTTGGGGTTTGGCGGAAAAGGGTTAATTGAGTTGTTGTTTTGCCTTTTGTTTTATCTGCTTTTCCCGACTCTCCTAATGAGCTAATGACAACTGCGTGTAATTATTTTCACCAACCCACAAAACCGGAAAAGGTAAACACGTAGCATTTTATGAGGGTTTTCACGCAAATTTTTCGGATATATTTTATGATGCTTTTCAGGGTTTTGAGAGCCTGTTTAACTGGTTGCCTCGAGGCCACTCATCCTATCATTTAGGAAAGATGTCTAAATATAGTTTGGAACAAAAACAAAACTGAGCAGAATTTTCCTACAAGTTAAGCAAACATTTTAACAGCAATTACTTATTATTGGATTTTGTACTAGCTTATTAATAAATTCGTATTCGTAAATTTGTACTGAGCAAGTAATGGTGCTCCCAGAGATCTTAAAAAATCAAACCCTGCAGCCGATACTCCAAGCATTAGCAGTAAATCCTTTAGAGATGATCGTTCTAAAGTTCTTTCTTGTGGCAGCAATCCTTTTTGACCCGGGCCAGGTCTCCAAAACCAGTCGGCCATTGGTAATAAGTTTTTAATAAGTGTCAAATCGCCTCAGAACGTCTGTCTTATAGTGGCAAGTGTGCTGATCGAAAGAAGGCTGCCAAGACTCGTAGGAATCTAGTAAGTAATATCCATAAAATATCCCTACAAATGGAATTATTTCTCTCAGCTCTGATTTCTCAGAAGGCCTGACAATCGTTCTTTTAGAAAAAGCGCCCACTAGGATGACCTGTGGTGTCCCACTTCCTGATTCTCTCTCTTTGACCAAGATGTCTAGAATCCAAGAAGTTCAAGAGTTAGTGCCTGCTGGAATCAATACTCAGCTGAGTGCTTAAAAGGTAAGAATATGTAGATTATATTAAAGAGATGATTTAAGAAATATTTAATTAAATGTTTATTTAACCCCTGATTGTTCTGTAATGGTAAATTACCTCTAACCTTTTATAGGACCAAAGTATTAAGCGTATCCTATTACAATTTTATAGCTTACATCTTACATATAGCTAGGATGAAGATCTACAGACGATACCCAATGAAACAGCTGGAAACTGGGACGTCTTTGTTTATTTTACAATAAATAAGTAAATAATACAAAATATGAACATCGCAAGATTGTCTTTATATGCCTAAAACTTGACTCTTCCTAGATGCATTCTTAACTTATAATATTTATTTAGTTTTTGAAAGCCTGTTTTTAGGGGAAGGCAAAACAAAAGCTTTTGATTTGTTTGCCTTTTTTGCGGCCAGTCAAGGTTAGGCAAACAAATAAACATATATTCGCGTGCACGTTCTGCAAACATTTTTGGATATTTATATGGTGTTTCGGATATACTAAGTCAACAACTGCTAAAACAGCGCTGTGTAATTGATATAAAAAGGCCAAATATGAGGATTTCATGGAACAGTTACATTCTTAATCACTTGAGGTCTCAGTCTTGATTATTTCTCAAAATATGATCAGCTTTAGGTTGCTAATTCTGGTGTTGGCTGTTATAAGGATTTCCCAAGCCATTAAAGCACAGGCAACATCACCTAAACCAGTGCCAGTTGTTGAAAATGAAGAACAACCTCAAGACGAGGAGCCTGAACATCCAGTTCCGCCACCCATAGCCCAAGCTGTTGCGGGTTGTAATCTATATAATAGGAACTATCAGTGGGCACTCCAGGATTGTATCTGTCGACCATTCCAAAATGAATGTCTTATGAAAAACGATAACGCCAAGCGAATACGCGATGGTAGCCGTCGTAAGTAGAAGTCACAATATATAATACATTTAATATTAATATAATAATAATATAATATAATATAATTAACCAGCACTCGTGCCCTGTACGGAGCAGCTTTGCCGGAGCTTTATACCCAAAAAATGCTCTGTGGGATTCCCCGTGGTGGCTCTATTTCCCATACCAGCTCCATGTGGCTGCAATGGAAAGCCAGGATCTATTGCCACCCAGCGTTTCTACAGCCTGTGCCACCTCCTCAAATTCTCAGCGGAGAACACAAAGCGTAAGATTAAGGTTTAAGTAAAATCCATTAATTATACTTATAATATTTCTTTACTTATAGCCTTCTTGAGTTACTCATATAGTTGGCCCATCTGAAAGGAATGGCAAGGAAGTTTTCCCTTAACTTATTCATAAACTGATCTCTATTTGCATCTTTATTGTTAATTTTATTGAGGAAATGGGTTATTTGTTAAATATGTATTATTAATTATCAGTTATAAAATACAACATTTATTATTTATTATTTAACAATGATAATTATATTGTTTTATTTAGATAAACTTAAAGGCCCAAGAATAATCATTCAGAAGGTCCTGGCAAAAGATGTTTAAAGTGTTTTTTAGAAAATAAAAATACGAACTTAAAATAAATATATAGAGATTATTAATTTTATAAATGTTTTGTTTGTATTTTCTGAAAGAAGCGAACTGTGAATCATTAGCATTTCTCCATAACTCTTAAAATGTCATTTACCTTGAAATATCCATAAATACCCATAAATTCCCCCTTAAGGGTATTCACACGTATATATTGTTAACCCAAAATATTTACTTAATAAATTAATCAGCCAAAATAACCATATCGAGTTAAAATCAACTGCTCAAATAAAACTTTGCTCTCATAGTTACCTATAAAAAGCCACTGATCATTGCCAAGCCCAACAGATTCCAATTGAGATCCAGTTGCTCCCAGACCCATCAAAAAATATGTTCAATATCAAGATGTTCGTCCTGGTGGCCCTTGCCATTTGCCTGGTCCAGAGTTGTGCCATCGAGGAACCAGAGCCTGTCAAGTGTGGATGTAGCAAGTCCGAGTGCCCCGCCTGTGGCAAGCCCGTGGGATCCTCTGGCTGCGTCAAAACTTGTGGCTGTGGCGGGCGTCCTCGCCTTCCTCCCTGCTCCTCTGGCGGCTGCTCCAAGAACTGAGCTGGAAGGGGATCAACGTGATTAACGGATATTTCCCAAGGACTTACCCAGCGTTTTTCCATATTTCAGAATACATTGTTTTTGTTTCCATGTTTCTTTTTATTAAAGTGTTGCGCTGTTGCATCTCGTCAAACTTTCATCTTTTCTCGCACTTTGTGCGCTCAATTGTGAAGGGAGCGCTACAATGAGCAGACAATCATTTTCATTGCATTGATCACTTTTTTATTCATATCCGTTCACTCGTTGGCAAAGTAATTTCTTTGTTCTTTCCGCCATGCTTTCTTGATTTCCCCAGTTCCACTTCCAGTTCCGCAAGGGCGAAACAAAAGAAAAAGTAATCATATCCGGGGCGCCCCAATCCTTGCACTTCTCCCCTGCGCTTCTTTTCTACGTGAATTGCTTTTCTCTCCTCTTTTGCCGACCTTTTTCAGTATTCCATTTCATTTTCCGGGCTTTGGATTTTACAGTAGAAAACCAGTAGAAAACGTAGATACCTGGAGGTATCAAGCTGGCCCACCTGGACGCTGGAGTCGCGACCGCAGGAGATGTCCGCCTAATAACCCTAAAAGCCTTATCGAGTCATTTAGTATGAAAACAAGCAATTAAAATGATGAATATGCAATAAAAGTGGATTGTGTATGCACACACACACTCATAATACACACAACCACTGCCTCTCAAATAAAGGACAATTCCTTGCGTCGCATACATTTTATATGCTAATGAGCGGCACACAAAAATGAAACTGTCGAAATTTTTTGGGGAAATAAAATAAAAAAAAAAGGGAAAAAGGCGGCAAGGCGAAAGACGAAAAGGCGAACATACATTTGCCTAATGAAAATAGCGCCATTAAAATGGGAAAAACAACTTTAGATACCGAAATTCGAAACACGGCGAGTTTTGGCAATTAAAAGGATACGAATGGAACAAGCTCCTATCAGCTCCCCGCTGACTCTGACGAGGACTACGCATGGGCTATATACTCTCCGTGATCGTCTAGCAAATTAGAGATTAGCACGCATATGTCGTCCTTTACGAGTCGTCCTGCGAGGGGACTCCCGGTTCATTGACCGCCAACGCTGCGGCAATAAAAGTAAACGACTTTGAAAAACTTGGCGGCCAGTTTTATAACTTAACGAATTAGAGCAATTTGGTCAGAGGACTATAAAAACGTCCGGGAAAAACCGCAGATAGGTATGTTGAAAATATTTTCCAAAAATTTTTCAACGGCGCGTGCTGCAACTCAGGTAGGAAGTCAGTCTAAAAACAAGGGGTGTGTTTAATAAGCCACGACGATGGACATTAGAAGTCGGGGAGGATCCATATCAGTGGAAAATTAAATGCATTTCGAGAACTGAACAATCAAGAGGGAATTGGGAATAGCCAGGGCGAGATGTGGAAAAGCAGCAGACGACACACCCATGCACTGGTAAAAATATATACAAGTATACAAGTATACAAGTATATATTTTTAATGCAATTATCCAGCCTTGTTTGAAATGTCAAATATTTCCCATTGCATTTGTGTGTGTGAAAAATTAAATAAAGCAGTTAGAGATGACCAAAACATAAAGCTAAAATATTTTCTTAAAATAGCTGACTATCTTAAAAGCTAGATTTATCTATAAAATAGCCAAAGTTTTGTCAGCGTTTCCCCAGCGTGTGTCCGAAAACCTCTGCCGAAGTCATACGAACGTTGATAGTGTGTTGGTAGAGGCCCGGCAGGCAAATTTGCTGTCCTGCGACATAGAGAGTATGAGCCACTGATTTATACATATCATTTCAAACTATAAATATAAGATTTTTGGGATAAGTTCCTAATGTTTTGTTATGATACTTAATTTCTTAATATTTTAGAAAGATATCTTCCTTAATTTTATCTAGCTAGCTTGATTATCTGAAGTTATTTAAGTTGCAGTTTAGGAATTGAATAAATAAACCCTAAAAATTCCCATAAAATATGAATATTTTTCTCTGTGAACATGGCCATAAGTCGGTTGCATCTTCCAACGCAAACATATTAATTAATTCGAGGCCTACGCGCCTGTCAGTTGTCAGCTCATCAGATGCCGCTCGGGTCAACTCGGGTCGGGTCAACAACTTAATTATATTGCGCCACTCCAGTCCGGGATAATTATGCTTGTGTTTTGCATTTGCAAGTCGAATTTATTATTTGTTTCTCGAATTGTTTGACCCGGCCCCGCCTCACTTTAATTTGATAATTGCTATAGCGTGTGCATATGTACACATGTACATACATATAGGAGTATGTGCGGCTCGTTAGTCCATCTGATGGGTTAATTGGTCTCTAATTTGTTTGCAAATTTACTGCGGGGCTAATATAGTGTCGACAGTGTGTTCGAATTACATTTACATCGGTGAACGCATAATGCATTTAGATTTAACCGCAGTTTAAATTCGATTTGCATTATCAATGGCAAAGAGTTCCGGCACGAGCATGAACTTTGACAGAGCCACAAATAAAAGTGGCTCAGTGACAATTGGCTAAATGAAATTGATTGATGAGACAGTCTAAATGTAGCTAAAACTTTGACAGATTGCTCTCTGCTTTCGGCCAAAAATAAGAGGACCCCGGTTCCGGATCCGGATCCGGATCCTTATCAGGGGCGCGTGAGTGGGTAGTGGCAGGAGTCGAGCAAATATTGTGACAGAAAAGGGGTCGTCGTCGCCCCGAAATGTAAATGCCCGAAATTGTTGTGCGTGCAGCTTATTGACATTAATGTAACAATTGTCAAAGGATTTATTAGCAGCCCGAGGGGGGATGGTACCAGCTCGGCGAAGGGTGCGACTCTAAGTGCTATCAATCATTTGATTGATATTAATGAGCTCGAATTTGCATTATTCCAATAAGGATCACATGTTTTAGTTGTTCAACTTTTGGCATTTGCCAAATGTTTGCATAAATTTCAAGCGTAATTAAGTTTCCTGAGCACGGATATCCATTATCAGCCCGCTACAATGCCCTACAATCGCAAATTCAATTCAAAATGTATATTCGCACACAGACGACGGACGGGAAAGGATATAAATTATACACAAAAAATCCTCAAATATCAAGGCAAAAGCGAAACAGAAAGAGGGGAAAAAACTCAAATGTAACAAGAAGATCAACAATAAAGCCACAAGAATACAAATTACCAGGCCACAAAATGCCAGACAGCAAACCGCACACATCCTGGACAAAAATATGGCTATATATATATACGTTCTACATACTTGTATACGGCAGCTCGGGGCTCGGGGCTCACTTACTTACCCAGCCATATAAATGCACAGTTTGTGATGCATATAAAAAGCGGAAAGGAAATTTGAATTTTTAAATTAGTTTTGTTAACTTTGGCCGTTGTTGTGGCGCTCTGCCAGAGCCTGGAAATGTTTAACGACTCGTAAGGAAATTGCAAAGTAAAATGTCTTCAGGAATTCCACATTTTCCGTATACGTAATAAAAAAAGGCAAAGGAAAACGGCAGCGAACACGGCAAAGAAAAACCACAAGATGGCGTTGAGTGGGCGCTGCCTTGGGTTGGCGATGGGGGGAGGGGGTGGAAACTTTGGGGGTGGTTCACTGGCAGCCTGCTGAAAATGGCGAATTAAATTTGAAATTGCGGTCGGTTGTTAGACGAGAGAGATGGAGACAGAGAGAGAGAGGGAGAGGAAAAAAGGAAAATGTCACAGCAAGTTGAGGTAAAAGTTGCGTCTGGCATTGCTTTTGTTGTGTAAAATATGGAAAAATGTCTCCTTGCCGGATAATGTGCGCGCCAGGTATGCGACTGCTGCTTATGCATACCAAATGTGTGTGACGACCCCGGGCCCCCCATCCTCCCTCCTCAGTGCCATATGAAGCGGCAGCAAGTTTATTTGTTTTGTCAGTCGGTGCACGCAGCTCGGAGACCAGTTGATGGCTCGGAAAATAAGCTCCAGTGCCTTCCCTTTGGAGGGAGCTACGCCCACTGTTGCCATTAACTCATTTGAAATGCAAAGCAGCACTTTGGATAAAGAAAGAAACAAATTAAAATAATATTATACTATATGCACCTCACTCCCACAGTAATATTCAATAATAATTTACAGATTATGTCAATCAAATCGGGTAAATGTGGAAACATTGCATAAGCATTGAAGCATTATTATGGATAGTTAATCTACGGAATAAATAATGGTATATTTCATAAGAATACTTTAAATGGGAATAAGTTTAGGCATTTAAAATTAAATAAAGGAAGTGTGGTTGCTGCCTCTAATGTATATTTCCGGTTAAAGATATAGAGAGATAAGAGGTCTTACAACAAAGACATTTCTGAAATAAACGTGGTTTAAATATATATAAAGGTGTACAGATTTAAGATACACAGATATCTTTATGTGGAGTATTTATTAGTCATCTTAGAACTTAAAACTTCTGTTATATATATTTTCCATTTATATTTAATAACTTATTCCTATGAAATTAATGTTTTAATGTTTATTTTCTTTACAAAACAATCACTGTCAATCCCATATCTAATAACAATTGTAAATGTAAAGAAATAAAAGTTAAATGGTATGCAAACAGTACAAAGATATTTTATAATTATTAAATTTAAGTTATTTTATGTAAAATCTCGAACAAAGTAATTACTAATATTTAGTAACTTAACCCAAGGAAATTAGTTTGTTATTGTTTATTTTCAATACAAATCCATCTCCATTAGTACCATTTCTTATACCAAATATAAGATAAATGTAAAGAAATAAAAATTAAATGGTGGCCAATCAGTACACAGAGAATACCCCCCAAACACACCCACTTGGACACACATACATGACGACCACAAAGCCAGAGCAGACAGCAAAAAGCTAACACGACAAATCGCAAACAAACAGAAAAAATAAGAAGGACTTTGTGCAATTTATTTTGCCAAGTAAAATTACTTGTCGCCTGGAGGGACGAAACTGACGCATGGGCGGAGATCCCCTGGATGTACAGGGGGAAAAGGACACATGAACTCAAATTGGACAAACAACAACAAAGGCGATGGCACACTCAAAGTGAACGCCATGTCACGGAAAATATTAAAATTAGCATTAACATGGCAAGGAATGCTCCTCCTGCTGCTGCAGTTCATATTTTGCCTTTGGTGCGAAATGTTGCAATCAAAAATTGGCTGGCAAACCGGCGTCCTTCGTCCTTTTCCCGCCACACAGAAAAGATGAAAGGCGCCGCCTGGATTGGAGCGGGCCATAAAGTGAAATCCGGAAAACTTTTGATGCTGTTTGCCACTTTTCACATTTCCCTGTCAACATCGCCCGGCCCACACGGTGTGTTCCTTTTCATTTAAACTTTTTTTGTTTTCTTCTTTCTTTTTATTCTGAACTATTTTTTATTTCGGAACAGGTCGAGGACATGTATGTACATACTATATATCTTTTTTGGCATTTCTCTCGGTTTGTCAGTCAATTTCTTCAGTTTCCAGTTGATAAGAACTCTGATTGGCTCCGGCTCGTGGCTAAGAAAGTGTCATATTTTGTATACAGCAAAGAAATGTGGCTAGCATCTTGAAAAATAACTATACAAAGTATTGAAATAAATAAAGAAATAGGTTTGTATATATTCAAGAAACCTTTTTCAAGGCGCTACTTGTGCTGAAGTAACACATTTATCT
>JAEIIG010012407.1:0-21643 GCA_018904695.1 Drosophila parvula | reverse complement strand
TAGGCTTTTAAAATTTTTCATTGGGACTGGTTGAAATAAGCTGTGAGCCACTGTATATGTTATGTATATTTTAAATACTTATACGACTCCGCTCTCCATCGGATTCCCCTCCTCATAAATGCAGTCAAAATACGCTTGCGTCTAAAAAATACATTCCGCTCTCCCTCTCGTGCTTGTGCTCGCTCAAGTTCGCATATCTTGCCGAAACTACAGCCAATTCTACATCTGAATCGTTGCTCTAAGGTGAATACTAATAAACTTTCAGGGTTTGAAGTGTGCTTGGGTGTGGGTCGTGGGTTTATGGATAGGTGCAAGAAAACAGACTTTGGGCAATGCTCTTTACTATTCTCTCCAGAGATTATTGGAAGAAAAGGTAACTCCCCTCATATTTATGGAGAAGAGAGATGAGAGGAGGCGAGGGAAGATCACGGTGTGCTCTGGGTCGCTACTATGTTCCTAGGTCAGAGTAAATAGCTTAGCATTTGCCCCAAAGGATGCTGTTCTTTTACATCCATGCTAACAAAGACTTTGTAATATCAAGGTGAGTAACGCCCATACAATATGAAATCAATTTGTCGTATGGTGTTACCTATCTTGAGGCTTATATTGTCTTTGATCCTACTGCGTGAGGCATCTTCCGGTGCTGGTTTATAAATGCAATACCACGCCCCCCTCACGCCCCTTACAAGGTGCAGTATTCGGTGAGAATCGGTATGGATTTCAGCAACTCGTTGATGTTGTGCTCCTCCAGATGCGCAGACAGCTGCTCGGAGGACTTGAGCAGATTGACGCAGTTCTGCAGGTTCTCGACTATCTCCTTGGTCATGCTGTCCGAGGACTTGCTGATGAGCTCAGACAGTCTCTTGCCCACCTCGCACTTGACCAGCTCCTCCTGCAGGCGCTGCGCCTGAACGACCTCGTTCGGTGCCTGAGACAGGTAGACCACGGCCAGGATGCACAGGGCAATCAACGCCTCATTCTGCATCACCAGATGCTGGGCGGTTAGCATGCTGACCATGGCCTCCACGGTGCCCTCGTTGGCCAGGAACTCACTCAGACTGCTACGATCGTAGTCCTGGGTGAGGGGAATCCGGTCGGCAATCTGCTCGGCGGGGGCATCGCCCTTGCGCGGCAGGGCATAGGCGATTTTGCTGAGGTAGGCGTGCTTGATAAGCCAGGCCATGAGGCGCAGCGATTCCCCGGTGACGCCCGCATAGTCGGACGATTGGCTCCAGTGCACCAGCTGCTCGATCAGCGTCTTGTTCTTCAACAGCTCCAGTGCGAGTTTCTCTGCAAAAAGCGTAACAGATGTGGTTATAAATCGCATTTTAAGCTATTTCTGACTCCTCCCCACTCACCCTGGCCGTCGACCGTCATGCGCAGCGTGCCCAACAGCTTGAAGACGACGGGCGGCTGATGGATTTCCAGCATCGGCAGGATGGTCTGTACCAGGCCCGCCTGGATCACCGCATTCTTGTTCGGCTTCGGTATGACCAGGTTGCGCAGGGCGGAGAGAAGCGCATGCTGCAGGCGCACATCGTCTTTGACGCCGTTGTTCTTGGCCAGCACCTCGAGCAGCTTGTTCATGGTCTGTTGCTCCACAAAGTAGATGCAGTGGCTGTCGGTGCGTGCAAAGTTGCCCAATGCCAGCACGCCGGTGGTCAGGAGATCAATGTCCGACGAGTCCAGCCAGTCGACCATGTTTTTAAGCAGCGGTGTGGTGTACAGATAGTGCATCGATTCATCTTAATGGGATTACAATTCAAATGTATTAGTAACTAAAAGATAATTAGTATAATTAAATAATTAATTCGATTTCTGTATCGGAACATGTCAAGGCAATCATTTATACTTGAAACAGAGAAAGGCATTTTTTTTTTTAATTTGACGTCGCATTTGTTTTTGTGAATACATGTCTACGTGAAAATGGTTTCGCGACGCTATACAACAACCATTTTGCAAAACTAACATATGTAAGTATGAATTCGTTCTTTATTTCTTTTTATTATTTATAAATAATTTATCTTGTTTGAATTATGGACTAATAATTGACGGATCGGTAAAATTAGTGAAGGGATTCAATCCCTAAATGTGATTCTTGAAATAAATGTGTCGTTAAATGTGAGCGGGTGCTTTCCTCCTTATAATTCTTTGTGTTGGATTTGCACTGCCATTAGCCAGATTTGGGCACCTATTCTAAAAGATAATGAGGTAACATTTTTTTGACTGGTCAAAATTGCGGATATTAAGTTTGAATGTAATGACAACAGATCAGCTAGATGATAATACGTTTGGTAAAACGTATCAGTGTCAAAGAGTGACAAAACGATCTATTACTCGCACTCGTGGCGTCATAATGCTCAGAAGGGCAAGGCAAAGAATTCAGTGAAAGTTAATCTCGGATATGCCGTAAAAATATGAAGAATTATCATAACTTTCTGAACTGTTTAATGGCGAAAGGAACCATTTTGAGTCGAAATAAGGGACGTGTGAAAAAGTTTTCTTTGCAGCTTGATCTTATAAAAATTTGGAAAAACGATAAAGCACTTACCTCCTGTGAGGATCAATACAATCAGTTCGCAAGCGAGTTTCATGAGCGCCCTGGCCTCGCTGGTACTGGCCAGAGTCTTATACTTCTCCAGCAGGTTGTAGATGGTCTCGCAGAGACCGTCCTTGGCCAGTAGCAGCTTAACCTCGTCGCTCTCTGCCTGGTAGTGCAACAGTTCTAGGCACATCTCAGCCAGATCTGGGTTGGTGGAGGCGGCCAGGATACGCGAAAGCTGGATATTCAGCGATGAGTCGAAGTTCAGATCGGCCACGTTTTCAGTTAGAATGCTGAGCAGGGGCAGAGTGTTGAGCAGCAGGTCCTCGTGCTGCTCCACATTGGCCGCACCAGTATCGATAATGGACTGCAGCTTCTTCATCACGCCCAGCTCCATGGCCCGCTTGGCCAGCCCCTCGCCGCCGAGCAGATAGTTGGACAGCAGGCCACCGCGCACCTTGATGAACTGCGCTGCATTGGCCACGTCCTCGATGCTGGCTATGTCAAGCAGTCTCAGCAGCACCACATCGCCCTCCAGCTCGAGAATGAGATCCCTGGCCTCGTCATTCAGGTAACATATATTCCCTAGAGCCCTGCAGATTTGGATGGGAAGCTCCATGCTGCCTTCGGGCGTTGGCACCTGGCGCAAGCACTCGAGAAAGGCGGATATTATGTCCCGTTTTGTGAACTTCTTTCGCTGAATCTCCGACTTTGTGATCTCCGCAATGCACTTGGCGGCCTCCTTGCGCACATTCGTGTCGGCGCACTGGGTGAGGCCCAGGAAACAGTCCGCCAGCTCGTGCTTGTCGAATAGCTTGGGGTCCTTGGTGGCCGAAATCTCGCAAAGCAGGTTTGTCGTGTTCCCAGGACTGACAGTGGTGGTCTTCAGTTGCTCAATCAGCTCGTCGATTTCAGCTGGGCAAAAATAAGATACATTTTAGGTTATAAAAGTGGTATTATATTAAAAAATATATATTTATATACTTATTTGCACGATTAAGAAGTGATTGCGCACTTCCGAAACGGGAAGGTTTATGCAATATAATAATAAGATGAGTAACGCATATACATATGTACATTTGAATTGTCATATGTAAGCAATTTTTCTGCTAGCTTCAAAAGTAGAGTTCGCACAAATTTGAGAGCGTACACATCTATAAATATAATTCGTTGACACATAACCAGCAGGAACATATGTACATACGAGTATATTGACAGACAGATCTAGACGGCTTGAGGATACGAGTGCACACTGCTCTCTTTAACGTTTTCAAGCAACTTTCTAGAGAATTATAATTGTCTTGGATTTTGGTGTGATTTTGGCATAAAATCGTGTTTGATTCTATTTATCTAAAATAAAGCGGCTTAAACTCCAGTTTATAATATATTATATAATATATATAAAATATATTTATATTAATTAATGCAATTAATAAATGTTTATTTTAAAGAGTATTCATTTGAAATATTTGCAAAGTAAAAGACTATAATTAATCTCTATTATTTATGTAATACCATAAAGTATTCCAACGCAACGACAACAAAAACACATCGACCAGTCAGAATATGACTTTATTTTCTCATTCATTATCTTTCCAAAATGAAAAGGGCTGTGGAAGCTGAAAAAATCACCAGTCAGGATTAAATACCGGATTTTGATAAATTTGTAATTCTACCTAATACACAGAGCTCAGTCAAATATAGAATACTTGGAATAAAGTGATAACAGTCGAAGTTGGTGGAATTTATAAAATGTTTTTCCAATATTTTCTAAGCGTAGCCGCTCCGTTTCAAGGAGCACGCAATGTCACCCTGCCATGTCACCATAGTCTTTGTTGGGCACCGCAAAATTGATTGCCAATTTCGATTATCGTTGGTGCCTGGACGGGAGTCAAGACAAATGGTTCCGAAGCGAACCGGGGCACCGGTGTCTGAAACGTGACAAGCAAAAAACTGTCGCTATATTTTATATGTATAATATAAATGTAGAAAGGAGGTAAACCATGCCACATTTCCATCTTTAGCTCGAACCTTTCCAGTTAAACCATCAGAATCTACTTTGTAGAAATGCTTAAGATAACTCGTCAAGCGTGTGTCCCATTAAAGGTTCCTATCGCCTGTGAAACAGCTGGCTTGGATTATAAAAGGACCCAAGATGGGCAGGACATTTGCATAAGTCCTTGCCACGAGCGAAAGGAAAAACAAAGGCCATTCCGGATTTGTGCATACACTTATAGAGTGGTAGATGTTTTGAAGAAAATATTGTCTGTGGTATTACGAAAATTGTGCGTTTTTAAACTGGAGTTCGTCTGAATAATTAAATTGTTTTAAAATATTCCAAAGATCCTTCAAAGTAAACAAAGATATGGTTTCAAGGCAACATAAAAATACAATACAATTATTATGAAATATTTTGATTGCCTTTAAGTTATATCCTCCAAATGGTACAGTTTATTACCTTGTATAAAATCCAAAAAGAAGCGAGAGAGCTCAGCATTTGCATAGAATTCTATATAAATTATTTATCTTTCCGCACACATACCCAGGAATTTGGCTTAAATTTGAATTTGATTTTATTTTTTTTTTAGCCAGGGACCTAGAGTCCCGTTTTATGGCCAACATTATCACAATATTATTATTTCAGTCAGTCCCTTTTTGCCGCCGAGCACACATGCTGGGACATACATACAAACATATCTATGTGGCACTCGAGCAGGGCGAAGGGCAAAGACCAGACTCCGCCACTCGACAACTGGCGACAGTTGGTGGCAGAGTGCTGGCACTGGGGTGGGCAATTCAACAAACTTTGTGAAGCTTAAATAATGAATAAGTGAAACAAAAACGCAAAAAGGACCCCTTCAACGGGGCGGACGGAAAACCATCATCATCCTCCACATCATCAGCGGTGGTATCCACGATTTGGCATAGAAACAGCAACAAAGAAAGCAATTGCAATAGCAGGATGCACGGGAGCAATAACAAACATGGCAACTAACTCGCAGACAAGTTGCACTTACAAGTGTAAGCCCTACAGAAAGCCACTGTAAGCGATACAGAGCCACGACTATTAAACACCTCGTAGGGAATATTGTGTTACAACTTTGAAGCGTTAAAAAAAAAACCTCCTTTTAGCCAAATTTAAATGTATTATTATAGGAATATCTTTAGCAGGCAGATCACGCTTAAGCCCAACCACCTTTTAATTCCAAGATGAGTAACGATCGTATATCCAAAAAGTAGATAGTAGTAGCGTAAAAATAAAATCAGTTAACTTGTGCGTGTGCGTAAAAAAAAGAGCAGCTAGATCTAGAGCGCTATGTCTCTGGCTTTTGAACAAAATTTTAAAAGAGCCTAAAGCCAGCATTAGAGGCAAATTCTGGAGAAAAAATGCGTTTCTTATCTTGAACATTGTATTGTCTTTTCTCAATATAGAACTGATTATATCCAACAAAAAGAGTTAAAAAAAAAACATTGAAGCAGACTTTTTAAATAAAACCTATCCGGTGGTACTTTCTTAGCATAAAACCGGCCTATAACCATGGCGCACACGACGCCATATGAAACAAAAAATGACAAGATACCCTTGCAATATATACTCGTATTTAACAGGTATAAATGCGTATGGGATGCATCTGCATATACAGGTATAGGGAAATGGTTGCATTTGTTCGTCCCGCCGCACTGAATGCAATTGGACAGGTGGCAGAGCAACGTCGCTCATTGGAGTGACAGGTAGACGAGGGATGCTAGTGGACAGGTGCAGTGGCAGTGGCAGCGCGCGCGGTAGCGCAACTTCCGTCAGGCGTGGTCGGTGGCAGGAGGCAGTTCAGCTCCTTTAATGCGTCTCAGTTGCTTGTGGCACAGCCTTTTGCGTGCCTTTGAATGTTTGCTTTGGTAACTGGTACTCGTTGGTATTCAGAGTATGCCATCCAGCCGTCCGTCCATCCATCCATTTCGTTCGAGTTTCGTGGCAAGTTCGTTAGCTTTTCGTTGCGGAAGCGGGCGGCGTTCATGGCATTTATTCGCATGAATTTCTGGGGCAATTGCTTTATTTTATTTTCGTATTTTCCTTTTTCACCGTGGGCGGGGGGGACTCCGATTCCAGCCTGCGTTTTATTTTCAGCCCGTTGAGCTATTTGGATTTCTCCATTAAACGATTCACTGACTTTGGCCACACACAAAAATAGCGAGCAGGCACACAAAATGAGAAAAACTAGTGCAAAACTTGTTGTCGGTCGTTGCATGCTTTATTCATGCACAATTTGTGTCGTTGAATTTGAAGTCAGAGTCAGGTTTGGTTGTATTGTTGCTCTTTGGGCCTGCTGCTAGCCAAAAAATTGTGGAAATTTGGGTTAAGAGAGCGCCAGAGAGCTTGGTACCGAAAATGGGAGCCATGGGAACCATGGATGTGTATTTTAGTTGACTCGGGGGTTTAAGGAAAGGGAATACTATGTCATCGTATAACTGTGCTATTACCATTATACGAGTATGTTATTCAATCAACGGTTTATCCCGGGGTTTAGAACTAAAACACATATTTTACAGGCAACTACCTACTGCTCTTTTTCATTCTTTTTTAAAAAGCAAAAGCAAATACATTTAAATTGGCATATGCAAGAAATGCTTCTGCTCGCACAAATTTGAGAGCAGAGAAGCACAAAATTAGAAAAGCGTATACAGTCAGGCAGATCTAGATAATGCTTGAGAATAATATAATATGTATGTACATACGTGTGATCACATACAGTAGAAGGAAAAAAATGTACATATGTCGCCAAGTCACTAATTCGGCACTGTTTTTGATCTCCGGATTAAAAATATCGGTTTCAATATTCTATCATTATTATTACAAAAGAATTTAAAATTTTTCTTTTATTTATTGAATTGAAACTTATTGAATTTCAGTTTTTATTTTCGCTTAAAGATCAAATATTAATTTTATGATAAATCTTATAACTTCCTCATTAATGTAAATATATAATATAATTTTAAAATTTATATTGACATAAAAAATGCAATAACAAATGATGACATCGAAAACATGGATGTCTGCTAACATGATTTTCCACCTCTAAAATACAATCTGGAAATTTCTCTGCCCGGCTCTGCTCGCACTGTTAGTTAAGAGTTCGTGTTGCGTCGGTAAAAGTCCTCGGTCTTATTCACACAAATGCAAGTCTGCTCTATAGTGATTTCCCTGGCTTTTCAACACAAGATCAAGAGAGCATAGAACCAGCTTCAAAAATCGTATGGCGTTACGCATCTTTTATGTGATTTTTAGTAAGAGTATTGTAACATAATGCCGACTAAAAATGTATCTAGACAGCATCAACAGACGAATTAATTAGTCATGTCATGCCTGTCCGTATTTGACTTTTAGAGCTGGGTCACCCAAACGTATACGTATAGGTTGACAGCAGAGATATGTAGATTGTTTTATAACTAAACAATAAAATCAAAGTTAATTTCAAATAATAATCAAAAGATTGAAATAAAAAACAAGTGGATTTTTTCTTAAATGTTCGTTACTTTCTATTTATTCGGACTTCATCTGCATACTTTCAAAATAATTTAACTTATTATTAACGATTTTTGGCAGTAAATATCGACTGCGAATTTCGGATATCTATTCTGTAGTTGCCTTCTGCAACTGCTGATCTCCCAGGGAGAGATTTTCCAGGAGCGGAGAGCCCTGTTCGGACATTCCCAGTTGGTGTACCATCTGGCATGCGGGTGTTGGCATTTTCATGGCATGCTCCATTAGCTTCTGGTTGTTGCCCTGCCGCGACCTTAGTAGCAACGTATCCCCTGGAAGGAGAAACCGAAATACATCTCTGATAGTTCCTTGAGTTCGATTCAAACTCACGCAGAGTCCGCTCCTGCTTGCACTTCTGCTTCATATCCGATATGTAGACCTGCTCAATCTCCCTCTCCAGCTTGGTTAGCTGCTGCTCTGTGAGCTGCCCCAGGTTCTTTGGGCTGATATAGTAGGCTATGTGATGCGTCTGAGTGACGCGGTGCACGCTGTGGGTTCTGGAGAAGATTCGGGGGGTTACAATAACCCCAGGAGCCGGCCGAGCCAAGAACTCACCTGGTTGGCGTGAAACTGTAGAGCGGCGAAGCTGCTATGTAGTGCATGGTGATGAAGAGGAACGCCAAAGCAGCCACCACTCCGATCACAAGTTGTTCGGTTTGGTACAGTGACTGGGACTGGGGCCTCCGCTGGTTGGCCGCCTGGTAGGGCCTCCTTTGACCCGTATTTTGCTCGTCCTGCTCTCCCTCCTCCTCACAACCGTTTCCGCTGAGGTAGTCATCGTACTCCGAGCGAAGCTGACCATGGGAATCGCCCACTGATGTGAGTAAGTTGTACGCAGTCCGCTTCTGGCAGTCCGTGAGGCAGTCTGCTGCCTCGCTGATCCGCCGGAATGCCTGCTCCGCTCCGGGAGCCTGGTTCTTGTCCGGATGAAGGCGCAGGGCCAGCTTGTGATAGGACCGCTTCACCTCCGAGTAGGTGGCGTGGTGCGAGACACGTAGCACCTCGTAATGGCCGCGGCACCGCAGCACCTTCTGCACCACGTCCAGCATATCGGGGGTGAAGCCGTAGGGCAAGGCGTTCGACTGGCGGGTCGGCCCGATCGTTCCATGGGCCTCGCCCTTCAGCCGCAGCCTTACGATAAGGTTCTTCAGCTCCAGCAGGGCCAGGATTTCGCCATGGTCGGTGGTATTCGCCAGGCCCTCGTTGATCCGCAGCAGAGCCTGCTCGTAGCTGCCCAGGCACAGGTCGCCCACCACACGGTCGATGCAATGTCGCCTCCGCTGACCAAATCCCATGGTGTCCTGTTCGTGTATATCCTTTACCCTCCTGCCCGGCAGCGTGCGTAAGCAAAAAGTTTTGGTTTTTCTTTGTTCGTTTGCAAACTTGGAATTTTTGATGGTTTCTTGTTCGGGGACAATGTTGAGGACAAAGCCGAGGGAAGTGGATGTGTCGGGGATGTCAGTGGCAACCAAAATGGACATATAAGGCCATTAACATATGTATGTTCTAAGCAACAAACAAAAACACAAATTTACCTTAGGCTTTAAATTTCACTTTCGGACAGCTATCTGAACAATTTGGAAAAGTAAACTAAAGGCAACTGTTTTCTTTAGACCAGACAGTCAAAATATTATGGAAAAAGTTTTAAAGACGTAAACGTTTTAAAAGATTCAGAGATCTATCCGCTACTTAATTGACGAACATTTCATTATCCTTTTCCATAAATTGGAAATCATTAATAATTACCATATCTCGGAGTATAGGGAACTATTTTGAAAAACTACAGAGCTATAATTTTTGTATTAAAAATTGTATGATACTTTCTATAATAGCCATAACCGTTCAGGGGATACTGATATCATTCTGATAGCTTTCAAAGTGAGAGATGGCTAGATCGACTCGTCTGGTAATACTGATCCAGAATACGATACTGATACTTTATGGAGACGGAGATGATTCCTTCACACTTTTGACTAAAATTAGAATACTCTACAAGCGTATAATAAGCAGTTTCTTAAAATGCTGATGGAGTCTGCAGTTTCAAATTAGGAATGTGCGAAACAAGATCTTTCCGAAGCATAAGCATTTAGTCTTCGGGTTTTTCTTGGCAACCTTTATAACTCATTATTTTCTTTTGGTTTCAAGCCACGGTTCTACCCGACTAACCATATAAGGTAAAGCACTTGTGTGAACGAGATGGAGAGAATAACATTATTGTGTTGATTTGATGATAATTTTTGAAATGTTTTTTAAATCAAATTTTAGTCCAATTTGTAGGTTACTTTCGCCCAAATGTTTTATATACGAGTATTTATCTTTACAATCTGTAATAGTGTTTAACAACATTTCCCCACCCTACGTGTAACGGTATAAAAACTCAGTACAAATAAAATATTATTTTCTTTTTCCTAAAACCAACAAAGATGAAAATTAAAATGTATTCTAGAACTTAAACTTGATAAGTTTTACAATAAATAGAACAGATTTCTTAAATTAAGAGGAACTTTGAGTGAGCTTTAATATAATTTTTACAAACTCAAGAATTACAAGCTAAACCATTTAGATTTCTCTCACAACTTTCACAGTTCGACAAGCAATTGATGTCAATTAAAGTTTACTACCATTTGGGGGGATTCCCCCAAAGATGACAACCCTCGACTGGCCCCAGGAAGTATGCTTCAAAAACTTGCCAAGAGGACACACAAGCGTCTCCAAAAGACTCGAAAGTTAATTGAAATTAATTTCTATGCCAATTTGAATAGGGCACGAACTCAATTAAAAGCTAGCTGGCACCATCCCTCTGCCCAGTACCCTCCCCGACCCCGTGTATTCATTCATTCTCAAGGCCATTAGGAGGTCCAAAATCTTATTAGCAGTAAAAATAATACAGCTAGAGCGAAGGAGCCAGCAAGGGGAAATCACGAGTCACACAAACCCGCACACAACAGCCAGATGAGGCAAATGAAGCAACGCCAGAGGAATACGCAAAAAGGCCCTGGAAAAAGGCAATAAATTCGCTGCTGGGTAAACTACAATAACAGCCAGCTAATCTGGGTAAGCTGCGTGGAACGAATGAAAAAAGCCCAAAATAATAATAATAACAATAAAGAAGGGGCCGCCGGCAGAAGCGGCAGAGGCTGCAGCGGGGAGCACCCAGAGTTGGTAACTGATATCGGGCCTTATCAGCGCTTTGGGGTTGATGGAAGCTCCGGCCGCAAGGACAGCAGTCAAATTGTGCCAAAGACGCCGAGCGAACGCGTCGACAAAATGCAGACACAAAGGACCAATTAAAATCCAAAGTGAGTGAGCCATGGGGAGGACGTAACAAACATCCCGCAGCTGGGAACGGCACTTGGAAAAAAATCAACCAAATTTGGAAAAATGTTTCATGGAAATGTGCTTCTAGCAGAGTTAAAAAAATAGAGAGAAAGACTTGCTACTACTGTAGCAAGGTGTTGAAATAAACTTACAATCCAATATGAAATTGATATGCTTGTTTTTTGCTCTGTATGCCTGATGGGGTCTCGGTACGTTGGACGCAGTTGCTGGGTTCAGGTGGGGGAGTGAGGAAAGGGAAATGGTGTGGGATTTGGGATTTGGGATGCACTGCCGCCCCTGTAAAAAGGGAAGTTGCTAAGGCCCGGGATTTCTAGCACGTTCAAGTGCTGTTTGTTGTCGTTCTGGACGGGTTCGCCCCCTCCAGTAAGGGGATGTATGTATAAACAACCCAACTTTTGTGAGGAGTTTGTTTATGTGTTGATTCAGTCAAGTGACAGTCGACGAGTAGAAAAATATGGGGAATCCTTTCAATTTAGTTATTTTCATTGGTAACTACTATAATTAAACATGTATCCCATTTACATATAAATATAGATTGAGGGCGCTCTTAAAACTGATAATGTTGTAAGTCCTGGATGGGTGTGCCCTATCCGTTATGTTTCAGTTAGTGGCACCCAAACGAGTTTATCGTCCCGAGAAAGCTTTTTTTAAATATTTTTAACGGCGTTTTAAAAAGTACAAAAGCATAATCTACATAAACAAGCAGTATTTTTTAAGTGTCTTCAAATCAAAAACACATGCAGATTTGTTGACAATATTTGTAGCTTATACCCTAAGGGGTGACAGAGGCCTAGGTAGCTTGATTCAACATCTCGACCAACATGCCGGTACACACAAAGAATGCTTTTCTCGGAAGACAAGTGCAGTACAGTCTGTATCGCTTTCACCAGAAAAGAAAACTTTGCTACTGACCGAACTTCCAAGATTTGCTCTGTTATACTTTCGCGTGTGACAGAATACAGACTTGGGAATTTCTAGTGCACTCTTCGTAATAACTTTGGTTACTTTTGAAGGACAGAAATTTAGGTTTTCTGTGTTTTTCTCTTCATGTGTACATTTTAGATATATTGTATTTTTAGTTACAACTTTAGTTACTTTAGTTACTGCTAAATAGCTATCAATTCAAAGCTTTTGAATCATATTCTTACACCTATAAATAAATCCAGACAAATGCTGGATATTGCAGGGCAAAGTATCTTCAAAATCAACATCAATGTTGATTACTTTCAAGATATTTTTAATTCGCACTTCATTATGCAAATAGTGGTTCTCAGTTTAGTCAAACTTGAAATGTGTGTAAGTCCCAAAGCCTGAGTCTACAACTTGTGTCTTTGAGGACATCGACCAACCCTGGTTCTTTAGCGTATTCCGAATTCGAGTCTCCGACATCTTCTCACTTCTCCGCGTGCTTGTTTGTAATGCCACCCCCGGGGAATAAAGCGACTGAAGCAGGGCAGAGGCAGAGTGTTGAGACACGCCGGTAAACCTTGCACCTCGCAGGAGGCATATTCTCATTTATTAATGCGTCGTCACTGCTGCTTCATGCTCCCTGCGGTGGAGTGGGCGGCATGGGTGGATGGTTTCTGCTAAAAGGTGGTGGCCACTGCCTCAACCGCACTCCGCCCACCCCCGCCGTCCTTAGACGACCGTCGTGCGTTGTGAGGGAGCGAAAGGGACACTCAATTCCCGCCAGAATTGCAAGCGCTTGCGACCGGGCCATTAAAGGATAAAAGGAGACTTCTGATTGGGAAAGTGACCGTCCGATAAGACGAGTAAGTGCAGTGGGGCTCCCACTGCACTCCAAGCAGTGCATTCGTCTAATCCGAAAAAGCGCGTAATATTGATTTTTCTCACATGGCTCCGGGGAGCACCATACCGCCCGGGAAACTTCCCCTTCCCGGGGATTATGCCGCCGCCAGTTACAAGCACCTGGCACCGAATTTTCGAGTCTTCGCAGCTCATAAATGCTGCACTGACTGCACACCCGCACATACACAGAGGCACACAGCCACACAGGCAGGTACAAATAGACACATACACAATGATACGCATGAGTTGCATTTGTTTATACTGCGCGCCGCGAGCATCAAACAAAAAAGGGAAGCAATCAGAGTCTCTGGGTGTGTGTACTGTGCATTAAACGAGCGCACATAAAAACGAAGAAAATGCCCTGCATTGGCCCGTTCTTTTATTTGGTTTAGTTCTCTTTTTCATTTTCTGTTATTTATTACTCACTCGCCATGTTTGCCGCTTTTGTTGATTATTCCGCCGCTGCTGGTGATACTTCTGCACTTCTATATTCTTCTCACCAATTTACGGTTTGCTTTTATTTTTTAATCGCGTGGTAGGCACGTTGTATCACTTATTATCACTCGTCACTGCTGTATGGCTAATTGTTGATAAACGCAAGAGCTGAACACATTTCACGGCTTTTCCTTTTCTGTTACTCCTAGAGCTGGGAAAACATCGATGTCACTATGGATACTATCGATGTATTATAAAAATGCGATACATCGATAATAATCTCAATTTATATTTTACCCGTGACATGAAAAGTGATGTTATATTATATTATTGCATTAATTGATTAAAATTTTGAGAGATTTCTAGTTTAATTTGAACAAGATAAAATCTTCAAGGCAGATCTTCAGAATAACCAAGAATATATGAAAATGGTTATTGGTGATAGCTGGAAAAAATCACACAGTTTTTACAGAAAAATACCAACATAATTTAGTATTTTGTTTAGCCCTGGTAATAACAGGGGAAAAAATTTGATTTTTTAACATTATACTGTACAAAAATAGTACAACAATTTGTATTTATATAAATGTTTTACATGTAATCATGAAGAATTACTGAATATATGCCATCACCGATTCTTTTATAAAAATTAGGGACCTTATCACTATAATTGTGCACAAGTACCATTTGCTAATCTAGCTATTTCATAGCAAACTATCGCAGCGGTGTGCAGACGATGTGGCAACGCTGGTTGGCACATCCCACACACAACAAATTGTTTATCCGACAAATCGTGCTGTATTTGACTAAAAACGCACTGCGGCGCTCCACATTGCAGTTCCCTAGAGTGCGAAGACGGCTATCCGAGGAATTCTTAAACCGCGCCGGCTAATTGCTTTTCCAGGCGACTTCCAGAACAGCCCACATCCACTGCCAGAGCCACACCATTCCGCTTTGGAGCCTTTCGGTTGGGTTCGGTCGAACCACTAGCGATTTGCCCTGTGCGTCCAGAAAGGCTTGTAAAATTGGCAAGATAAGTAAGCAGAGCACAAAGATGCCGCCAGCGTCAGCGGTGAACAATAGCAATGCGGCCGCCCAGGCGGCGAAGGCCGAGCGGGCGGAGAAGTTGCGCGGAGCTCTGAAGGGCGTCATCGTGGCAGATCGCCAACGACGTCAGGAGGAGTACGAGGCACAGTGCGAGGAACAGCGGCTGCGGAGGGAGCGCGAGGAGGTGGAGCGCCAGACCAATCAGTCGCTGGAGGAGACGCGCGGCCAGATCACGCGTCTGGATGAGCAGCTGGCTGACTTGCACAGCCAGAAGCACCAGCTCACCGTGCAGCTGAAAAAGGTGCTTAACGAGGACGAGACTCGCAAGAAGCAGGCCAAGGAGAACGAGCTGTTCGCCATGCAGCAGGCAGCCGCCAGTGTGGCCAGCCCCGTCTTCCTGCCACCCCTTCGCCTCCAGCACCATCAGCTGCTGCAGAAGGTGAGATATAAACTAGTGACTAGGTTCTTCTGCTAATGCTTCTTTTTCTGCCTGCAGCCACCTCCCGGCACCCAGCCAGGGAAGCGGGGAAGGAGTCCCTCGCCACCCAATCAGCACCAGGGGTACTACAAGAGTGCCGCCAGCTACCCACAGCAGAGTAAGCCCAGGCCATGCTTGCGCTATGCTGGTCAATTGGTCCTAGGACAGTGAACGCTGCCAAAGGCAGAGAGACTTTAATCCCATACAAAACATTCCCACTCTTCAACGATCTCCTGTGACTCGAAAACCAGAAAGTCTACTATTCCAATTCTAAATGAAACCCATTTCGGGTTGGATTCTGATTAGTTAGTGAATCCTATGATTCAGTCATTATCCAGGCAGAAATTATACTTTTGTGCGTAGCTTCTTACACACATTTAGTTTTTTGGTTCATAAAAAAAGACCCCGAAACATTTCATATTCCTCCTTGAAGTCAAATGTTAGTTTAGGCATTGTTTTTTTAAGGTTTCAAGCATAGCGTGAAAACCGCGAGCGACCACCATCTGGGACCACTTGCTAGTCACTACGTGCCCTAGGATTTAGATCACAGAGAACTATAACATAATTTGGTTATCGTTTACCTCCTTAGGTCATTCAAAGGCAAGGTTTAGGGTTTTATTACAAATTAAAACAAAGAAATTACATATTAGACTATTAGAACTTTCTATAGAATCAACCTTCTATTATTCTGGACAACATTTTAAACTAAAAAATGGTACAACATTATTAAGATTTGCTAGGTGTTTTTTTTTTTAGTAAGTAATAAAGTAATGTTTATTTTGTTAAAAATCAAACTGTTGCCAAAGCGGTATCATCAAATTCGAAGTAATATTCTAGCAATTCAGAAATAATTCAAAGTTGGCGAATTAAGCCCGAAATCGTTAAACATTTCGCCTCGAAATGTGACAAAATCCTTTTTGTTGTTGTTTTTAAATTGTTTATTTCTTTATATCTTCGCTCTAAAGTTAAACTCTAAGCTCTAAACATAACCAGAAATAAGTGTCACTTAATTATTTACCTTTGAGTTCTGAGCATCATGATTCATGATTTCATGTCATTTTATCCCTTTCAGCTCATTTGTAAAGGGTTTAACCATGCAGTCCCCTTATAAAATTAGGAATTATCTACTTACCGATCTGTTTTCGAAATATTTAAACTAGATATCCGCAAGCGAAGCTGCGGGAGGCATTGCTAATAGTAATTAAATTATCTTTAATTAAGTGTAAATGGAAAGCGGAATGTTTCCACTTTATTCCTAACCAGGAAAGAATTTGTTTCAGCTATTCCACATACTGTTTTGGCTTAAATGGTAAACTTATTTATGTTTCATATGTGTTTTACATCGAATTTTTACTGTGTCCTTACAAAAGAAGAATATTTTGAGGTTTACTCACAGCTCACAGCTTAATAGTTTGAAATGTTGACAAAAAAATGATATTATATGATACATAGGGAGGCTAATGCACCTGCTCTTCGTTCGAGTCATAGGATATCGACTGAAAATCATCCACACCTGGTACTCATATGCTCTACGGAGCTTTCACTGTAGCTGACTATTAACAACACCCGCTAACCCCCGTCCGTCCCGCCCGAAGAGAAACTCATTGACTGCGCACACTAACCGCTAACCACACAGGCACACAACTTATATGTTCATTTCGTTATTTGTTTACGATCGATTCGCAGAACACGATGACTACCGTCGTGCCGCGGACTATGCTAGATTATCATGGAACAGTAAGCACCTCACTCGCAATACCAAGACCGAGAGCTCCTCCGCCGGGAACCATCGAAGCCACGAATATCTAATGAACCCGGTCCTTTGCCTCCCTCCTCTTTGCAGAGACCACTGCCCAGTATCCGGGCACGGGAACGATCTTCTACCAGACGGCCGCCGCACCGCCGACGACCCAGCACCAGGCGGAGGCTCGCCTACAGTCCATCTACAACTACAATCTGCCTTTGCGCCAAGCCTACTTGGAGCTGCCCACCGCCACCGTGAGCAAGCCGCCGGACTCGCAGTCGCCCAAGGCACCGCAGCTGATGCAGGTGCTACACATTAACCTCGACCAGCCAGCCGGCGGGAGTCTCACGGCGAAGGCTGCACAGCCGCAGGTGACCATGGAGAAGCTGCCGGACCGCTACCACATCGAGGTGAAGCATCCGGACGGCCCGCCTCCAAGCCATCTGCCGCCCCCGCCGCCACATCTGCTGTCGGAGGGTGTCATCTTCAAGCCGCTTCTCAGCGAGCTGTCGCTGCATCCGAACGTTCTACAGATCAGCAGCAGCCAGGTGAGTTATCAAAGATTAAATGTTAAAATAAAACTAACGTCCGGCCAGTTTCCCCAACAGAATGCCAAGGCGTCGGGAAGCATCACGCAAGGCTATGCCCCGGGACGGGGGGGATCTGCCCACGAACAGCAGCTGGCCCGGCGACAGCTGGCGATGCTGCCGGGAGCGCCGCCAGGATCGGTGTCGGGCTCCGCTCAGCCGCCACCAGGCCAGCAGCTGCACTACCCGGGACGCCTTTACTAGCCCCGTCTAAGGGTTGCGGCCCCGCTGTCGGTACGGAACTCACTCACTGATATACTTACGATTTTAAATGGAAATTATACTGACTATGCTGCCCACTTGGAGGCGGTCACACGAAATAAAGCACACAACTATGGCGTCCCTATTTTCCAATTGAAAAAACGAGAATTCATATTGCTTTCCTTGCGATACTAATCCAGAATAAATAATATACTTTAAAGGGTCAGGACTTCTGGGTAAGGTTCAACTCTCTTATGGAAATAAATCCAAGATGGTCATGTTCCTCCCTAGGTGTCACAACTCACCAGCAGAGAAGTCCCTAATGGATTCGGATTACATGAATGAGTTGTTAAGAGTAAGTAAGTATTTTTAGATGGATAACTAAGATCATGAAGCGATGACTTTATCCCCGTCAATACATGGTTAAAGAAAATATTTGGGCGAAAAAAAATAAATAGAAAGAACATAATTCTAATACATAACATTAAATAGTTAGTTTTGGAAGAATTGCTGGTACTTTGTGGGAACTACATTAAAATACTCTCTCACTGTGACGTCATTTCCAGCGTGTCCTCTGGGAAAAGCAACATTCGCTTTGACACTATAACTCCTAGTAAAATCGTACGCTACGACTATATAACCCGTACGTATGTAAATTTATTCCAAAAAATAGAAGAGCTTCTCGGCTGCATTTTAAGAAATTCGAAACTCTGCGAATTTGAATGAAAAGGTTAAGTATTGGGTTTTAAAAAGAAATACTGCTTAATTTAAGACCTCACTTTCCAAATTTAACTAAGTTTAAGTAATTTTAACCAAATAAAAGACAATCTAGCGAGCAAACAATTTTTCCGCCATGTTCACGATGATGATAAAATGAGAGCAAATTTTAAGAAATGGGTTCATATTAACTTTAATTGATAACATTAATTCAATAAAAATAAGCAAACAAAACATTTTACGAAGAATTATTAAAGAATAACCAATAAGTCAGAAATTATATTTTTGGAAAACGTTTGTTGCATTTATAGGTCTCAAGCGATTGTCTAAAAGAATCATTTTTGTTGGTTTTGAGCGCATTTTCTCAGCGGCTTTCTCGCCGTGCTTACCATGCAAACATAAATCTGTCGTATATCGATTTTCACGGCTTTCTTTTGTTTTACCCATCTACATAATAAATCAAACATATACTTACTCGTGAAAGCATAGACATTTAAAAGTCAATAATAAATAAACGACTTGATAATAAATTCTTTGTTCAAGCTGTGATAAATTATATATCGAAGAAAAATCCTTAAAGATCGGTTAAGTAGTTTTCGAAAAATTTTAACAACCGACTCTGAAAACACTGTTTTGAAAAATGCCTGTCATTTTTCCTTTTTTTCGCTTAGCAATGCTACTTTTTACAGCGCATATTTTTTTTTTTATGAAATTCTGGGAATTGTTTACAAGCGCTCGACCAAAGCTGCTCATTGTTTGCTCAGCTGCGAATGCTCAGAATGCTAATCTGATGATCAGCCTTGTATCCATCCCACCGACTGTAGTATTTTTTTGTACGCTAGATTAGACCTACGATAATCTAATAATTTTCTCAAGTGTGACGCATGCTGTTCTCCGAATCCCGACCGCTAGCTTTTCCTTGCCAATAATTGCCCTCTCCCCTTGGGGGACGACGGTACAATCTCACTTAAGTCATTCTCTACTTATCTATCGGTAATTTGACATTTTCCAACTGTGTCTGTGCTGCTGGGGAGGAGCAAGCTCAGTCCAGAAATGGCAAACAAATGATTCACAATCGTTCCTACATATATGGTCAATAATTGGTGAACACGGCACCGAAAGAAACATCTACATGTGTATTATAGTACACTTTAAATAAAAGAAATATTAAAAAAAAGATAACAGGGGTAAATGTCAATGCATTAATCAAGCAAAAGTAAATGTATATATTTTTGAGTTAATTGATTTCGAATAAACACTTACATACGTCATTCTGTTAAAGTAGCAGATTATACATGTATGAAATAATAAATAATTAATCATAAAATAATCGTAGAATAAAATGCAATGAACTTTTAGATGCTTAGCTTAGTTTATTCGATACAACATTAATTAGAGTGGCAAATGCATTAATAGATTTTCAAAAATGTTGGCTCAAGTATTTCAAATCAATCAAAATTCAAACTTTCAAATATCCAAAATCATTAGGAAATTGAAAGGTGTCTAAAAGGATGCAATAAATTGTTTGAGGTATCAAATTCATCGTAAAATTGTTTTTTTTTTTGTAAACATATTTAAGGAATTTTGACCAACTAGTGATATATTTGTTGTTTTAAATAAAACCTACAAAGACAGTTTGAAACCTCTGAGGTCAGTAATATATAGATATCCCCTTGTTAATCAATCAGCTATTGCTTTTCAAGTTGATTTTAATAAGATATACTGCACAAATTAGCTCAATTTCGATTTAAACTCTTCTCGTCTTCTTATTTTTTCATATTTCAAATATTCTCGACATATATTTTTCATAAACAAAACATATAATCTGATATCTAAAAATAGCTTTTTAATTGTTTCTATTTAAACAGTCGAATGCAATAACCATCCTATAGGTACGATCATCTTAAAGGCAAAGTGGGTCAGGAAGTCGAAAGTGTAATTTAAATAATAATGTAATGTTAACTTAATTATATAACAAATCAACTTGTGCTGATAACCCCTTGCATTCTGAATAAATTCATAGCTCCGATTCTATGATAATATATTCAATTCACGTTCTACTGATTAAATGGGGCTAGCGATACAGAATATTTGTATGACGAATTTTAATAGAATTATTTTTTTTGGTGCTCTTATTGTGGAAATACATTTACATACGGAACAACGTGAGGTTAATTGTGCGGAGCACACTTGTTAATTAGCAATGTCAGCGGTTGCGAGCGGAGTCGCTGCCTAGACAGCTGGCTGGCGTTCGTTCTTTCTTCTGGAAATCCAAAAAAATAATGCTTCCAAGCCACGTTTTCACCCAATTGGATTACGTAAGCTGGAAACCAGTTTGAGGCGTTGTTGTTGTTAATGCTGCCTCCACTATTGTGGCTGGCTAGTGTGTCAAGGAAAAGTTACAGACAATTACAATGTTCGGCCCGCTTCGCTCCCCCGGTCCCGGGCAAGTAATTAAAAACGGAAGCCATGCCCCGAAGCCATAGCAATGGGTTCCCGCTTAAATTTCCAGTGCCTCGTCCCAAACTGGTTGGCTTATACTTTCGTGAAAAGTCCGCCCACGACACTCGGAAAACCGCGAAAAACACGTTCGCCAGCTGCCAAGGAAATCCCACCGAGAGTTTTGCGGTTCAACGAAACAGTCGAGCTTCTATAGAGCAAAGTTAGCTTATGTCCGATTTCAGTAAATGCTGATCAGAAGCCGAGTCAATTTAGACGAGTTCCTCTGCCTGTCTATATGATACAATAGGTTTCAGTAACCATAAAAACTAGAAGTACGAAATTGGATGAAAACGTTCTTATTTACCATCATAAGAAATACATATGTATGTATATAAAAACGATTTATTGATAGGTGAAAAAGATATACATACATATGTACATAGATTGACTCGGAGTAGTTCTTGTATCACCTTCTCTGTCGCACTCTTAAACTCAGACTGGCAGCAAATTATTAGTCGAGGCTTGAACCGTAGTTTTAAACTTGGTTTTAAACGAATCTCTTTTTGTATTTTATCGACGTTATTTTATTAACTTTAACGTGTATGTATAAAGTTTATAGTTACTAAGAGTCTTAGAAAAATTACCATTTAGGTTTTTAAAAGTTTTAATTTCATTAAATACAAAATATTTATATCTTTACCGGTACTAAGATGGTTAAAGTTAAAATAAATTTACGACATTATTTTATGAACTTGTAATATGCTGT
>JAEIIG010012390.1:0-42788 GCA_018904695.1 Drosophila parvula | reverse complement strand
AATTTAAAAGCTAAACCAGCAATTGCTGACTTAAAACAAAGTATTTAAATATACTCGTATATAAACAAAAACCAGTTAGCTTAAACAAATGCAAGTAAAACATTTAACTAAAGGAAAGCCTAACAAGTAGATTGATGATGTTTAAAACGAATGCCATAATACACTTCCTTCGATAGTTTAAAGGGGGAGGATTTTTCTCGAGGTGTACCTGGGCCATGTGGCGACCACTTGGCTTCGGTGATCAATGGGGCCGGGCCGGCGGGCTGTCTGGTCGAATTTCACGAGCTGTTGCCGCGCCCGAAAGTTTATTAATTTGTTATCCTGTCACTTGGCCGCTTTCATTGGCTTTCATTAGAGCGGACTCTGTACTCCCTGTACTCTCCCTCCCATTTCAGGGGGGACCGCAGAAATTAATTACCGGATTATAAGACAACTTCATTGGAGGCTCCAACCGGCGGAGGCTGTTCCTGTGTTCCTGCGGCCACCCCCCCAAAAAGCTGTGTGTGGGCGGCAGTTCAATTTTCATTGTGGCTGCTGTTGTACATTTTTCCGGCCGGAGCTTTTATGATTAACATTTAATGGGAAAAGGTCACGCACATCGCTCTATGGAATGAGATCGGTATTGGGATCGGGAATGGGATCGGGATTGGGCTGGGGATTGGGATTGCGATTGGGGGAAGGAGGCCAGGGTGTGGCGAAGTAAACTATATCGGTAGCAATTCCAGTCGCATCTGGCCCCCCGTCTAAATTAAGTGCCCAAACTTAAATAACTCGAATTAAACATTAATAGCGTACTTAAAAGTTTTCCTTTTTGGTTTTTGCCTTTCCTTTTCGTGTTGCTTTTGCTTTTGTTGTTGCTGCTCTTGCTTTTTGCTTTTGCTTTCGGCCTTTCGTTTTCGCTTTCGATTTCATTTTGGCCGCCTTCGTGTTTCATTTATTGGCCTTGTTGGCGCTGTTTTTTGTTTCCCTTCTTTATTTTTTTAAGTTTTCGGGTTAGCTGTCTGAGGCCAATTTGTTGTTAAGGCCGAAGCAAATTTCTTGATGGAATGATTTCGTAATGAACTTTGGCTTTAGCCACTAAGCCCTGCTCCCCCGGGCCACTCCACTAAATCGATGCGTTTTGGCGCTGGCCTAATCGATTCGGCCCAGGACCAGGACCAGGACAAGGACCAGGACGAGGGGCAGCCGGGCCACTTAAGCCGGCATTTCAATCTTAAATGGTTCATCGAGTTTCCCTTTGATTAAACAGTCAGAGGATAGGGTAATGGAGACGGAGGAGTGGCCCCTTTTTCCTTTTCTTTTGATACCAAAAACTTCCCGATAATAGTCCCGGTGTCCGCCGTCTGCCTCGATTACTTTCGATATCAATTTCGGCAGCTCGATTAGTTTTTAGAGCGAACTCTCAAGGAATTATATCTTTAACTCAGCTTCCTTTTTAATTAGAATGAACTCTTAAGGAATTATCCCTTATTCTCAGCTTCCATTTTAATTTGAATTACGAGTGGCAGTTGTAAGAGTCTTATTTAATTAAACAAAACATATATTAACCAACAAGCAGTTGCTTAAATAAATATATATAGGAAATACCCACAATTATACGCTAAATAAAAATAATTAGGGGAAATTCAATCAGTTACAAATAATACAAATATAATAATTCATTTAATATGAATAAATAATCAGCAAGCAGTTACAAAAACGCACACACAGTTACACACAATTGAACACAATTAAAAGCATACATATAAATATAGAAATAAATAGAATAAATGAATATAATAATCATTGAATTATATATATATATCAATTTATTCAATATTCAAATAATAGCAATATATTTATTCAAAACCAAATTATGATAATCAATTCAAGACTTAATCAGCGCAAATCGCATTTACTATTCGCTAAAGCGAATTAATTTACACTGCCAACACAAATTAACACATTAACAACTGCCAATTAAATATTGAAGGGCTCCATTTATATATTAATTATTAATAAAATATATAAATATATAAGTAAATATAACAAATTCAAATTGGTATATTTTAGCCCAACGTTACCTTTAAGTTTATATCAAAATATGATTATTATTCCTTGATTTATAGTTAAAAAGTTAACACTATTCACTATTAATTTCACTGCCACTTGAAAATATATTTGTGTTCATTAATATTATGTTATTATTTTTATTTATTTAATATTTAGCTTATTAATAAAAAATAAACAAATAAACAAAGTTAAGGTTGTTATTTTCTAGTAATATAGGTAAAGAAATCAATTCAATATTTAATCAACGTTTTGAACACATAAATACCACCGATTTTACCAAAACTGCCAACAAAAAGCAATATTTAAAACACCACATAGGTTGTTTTTATATATAATATATAATGTTAAATGATTTATTAATAATCAATATAAAAAGAACAATAACTAGGTCTTCCCAAGCATCTTCTAAATTTTGGAGCAAGTAAAATATATTAATATAAACTAATTACAAAGTTATCAATATGATTTGTTTATTTTTTTGGTAAACTAAAATTAACCTCAAACCCTAATTCTGTCTGGTGAGCCCCTCTTTGGCTTCAATTAAACTTAATGAATTATAAATTAACAAAAGACACAACCTAGCAAAGTTAACCTTAAAGTTATAATTATAATAATTAAGTAACTAATCAACCAAAATAATTAATCATATATATTTAACTTAGTATAGAGTTTATGATTGTATTTAACTTGCTCAGTAACTAACTAGCATCTTCGCCGGCATTATTCCTAACGGATGAGCCCATTGCCGGCACAGGTGGCTAATTGATAGCTGACAGGGAATATTTACACGGATTTGCTACCAACTTGCCACTTGCAATTCAATAATTGACGCAGTGCCTCCAAAGTGGCGGGGATTACTACCAGAGAGCGGCCAATGCCTATCGAAGTGTTTAAGCCAATTTGAGCATTTCCACGGAACGCAGCTGCTTCAAGTGGTCTCCTACCAGTCGCCTCCAATCTCCTACAGTCTCCTGCAATCTCCACCAGGCTCCTCCAGCCTTCTCCATGCTCCACCAGCCTCCTCCAAGCTCCTCTAGGTTCCTCCAATCTCCTCCAGCCTCCTGCAATCTCCTCTACGCTCCTCCATGCTCCTCCAATCTCCTTCAAGCTCCTCTAGGCTCCTCCAGTTGCCTCCAACCTCCGTCAGCCTTCTCCAGGCTCCTATAGGTTCCTCCAATCTCCTCCATGCTCCTCTACGCTCCTCCATGCTCCTCTAGGTTCCTCCACGCTCCTCCAGCCTCCTCCAATCTCCTCCAATCTCCTCCAGCCTCCCCCAATCTCCTCCAATCTCCTCCAGCCTCCTTCAATCTCCTCCAATCTCCTATCGAGCCGCTCGAGAGATGTTGTCAGCTTAAGTGCGGCATTTGAGGCGCCATGAAATATGCAACAGCCGCCCAAGTGGCCTTCCTCCCCCCTCTGAATGAGCATGCATGTTTGGCCCCGGAATCCCTTGTTCCTTCTTCGCGTCTCCTCTCCAAGCCAAGTGCAGGCAGGCGGCACCCAGTGTCGTCCCAGCTGGCTGCGACTCCTCCTTGTCCATCACTTCCGCTCCCAGGAGCTCCGGATTGTTTTCGGCTTCTATTACTAAATCGATAAGGCTAAGGCGCAGAAATGTTCGCCTGCTGAGAGCTTAGCTAAAAATTATGCATGTCGCCGAAAGTGGGCTGTCGGTAAATATTTGATTAAATCATCATCAGCCCCCTCTCCCCCTCACGAGACTAAATAATTTATTTATTACAAAAAAGAACGAGAGAAAAAAACCAAGGAATAAGTTAATATTTAATTTGTAATTCGATTAATTGAGTGGCGTTTGCCCTGAACTGAATTATTTATTTTTGCCATTTCAATGATTATTGTTGACAAATTTACATATTATTATTATTACAAAAATTCCATATGTTGTTTTCCTTAAAATATGATTTATTTTGGCTAGCCCAGTTTGGCATAAATTAAAACCTTATTAGAAATGATTTTCCACCTTTAAATAACTCTTCCTGTTGCCCGGGAAAATGTTCTTAAATTGAAGAGACCTTTTCGTTTTTTTTCGGGGTATTTCTTAATGAAGATTTTGCCAAGGCAAAGGAAATGATTTCCTTTCTTCCCGCTGGCCTCCTTCCTTGCCTTGGCTTGATTTTATTTGCGGCGAGTGAAGCTTTGCTGACATTTAAATATAAATTAAAAAGTTACGCATACGTCACGTTGTGCGGAGTAGAGAGAGAGAATGGTAACGGGGGAGAAGGAATGGTTTAGGCCATAAGGGTTTTGCCAGACATTTGCATATTGCCATTGTGACAGGGCGGAAGGCTGAGCAACAGTAGAGCCATGAAAAAGTCAAGCCAAGCTAAGTCGAGAAGAGCAGGAGTTCCAGGACATTTCGGTCCTGCCTTCTTCTTGGCAAAAAAAAAAGTTTAAATACGAGCGGAGCATGTGTGTGTCCTTGCCGGCTGTGCGAGGGGAATCCTGCAATTTAGCGCGACAACAATGGCGGCCAAGTGGCGCCAACACTTCCACCCGTCCGCCCGAAATTCTCCGTCTCTAATTCTTGCCTTTCATTTTTATTTTTTTTTTCGGGTTAGGCACGGCATTCATCCTCGCAGGATGTGTGTGTTCGCCTTTGTCCTGCGGTCTGGCGTGGTGTTGTGCTGTGTGTAGCTTAGTGTAATTAAAAACCAGGCCAAGCCAGGCAAGAAATTAAATATATTTGCTTGTAAAATTAGTAGTTAAAAAAAAGGAAAGGGAAAACAATCAAGAGATTCGGAGAAGAAAGGCTGGAAAAGATAAATATATAAAAATATAAATCAACTGGATACTTACTATATCTCAACTGTGTTCAAAGGAAATTCCTACAAATTAATATAATAATAATAAACAATAAACCTTCCAGTCTTTCTAAATCTTCTAGTCATCCTCTGGCACTTGCCTTTATTTTTCTTACATTTTATTTATTACAAACTCCTTTTAAATTGTTAGGGAATTCATTAACATATCATCATCTTATTTATCAAGGTACTTTTACTTAATATTTTATATTTTATTTCACTTTCCTTTATATTTATTACTTACTTACTTTATTAATTAGGTTCCTATCATCGTATTCCTTCAGTTAATTGGTATTATATGCTGATGTCTCTCTCGAAACCCCTTCAACACACCTGTCGCACATTTTCCATCCTCATTTCCTACTGGCCTCAATCGAGTTTTCACAACTCATAATCATCAGTTTCTAGCAAATCAACTAATTTGTCCCCCAAAAACCTTGGTAAATAAGAACAACAACAAATATAAAGGGATCCAAATTTGCTGTTGGTTTTATTTTCATTTTGGGTTTAAAATTAGACAGACTTGCTTTCCATTTGGCAACAAAAACAAAAAGAAAAAAGAAAGTAAAGAATGTCTTACTCGACTTTTTGTTGGTCTTTCTCTGGTTCTTTTATTAACATTTCAGTTTTGAACAAAATTTGATTTTAAGAAGAACAAAAACAAATTCCGATTTCTTTGTCGTTTTATTGTTTAAATAAAAAAAAAGAAGCCTCGTCATGCAACATGACTGAGTCTGTTATTTTTCCATCCTTAAATCCATCTTAATTGTCTCGAAATAGTGGCACACACACACACACACTCGTGCCACGCCAGCTAACATCCCGATGGACCACAAAAGCAATCTCATCATCGACACTTTTTGCTATTTATTTTCATTATCCTTCCTCCGATTCCTCGCACTAATCAAATGACTGAGAAAAACACTCGAAACAGCAACAGCAACAGCAGCGTAAAAGACGCTGCGGAACATAATCAACAACAACAAAGTCGAAATTGAAATCAAATTGCTAAAGAGAGTGAAGGGCGGCGGAGGCGATGACAACGAAAGGCAGGACACTAGGCCAGGCCAGAGGGATATAGAGTACAGAATAGGGCAGGCAGGCAGGCAGAACTGGCAGGACTGGGTAGTCACAAAGGAGCAGTGAATGAAACTGGAGCAACAGCAACAAGAGCAACAGCAACAAGAGCAGCTGCAACAACAACAGGGGCAACAACGGGGACAACAACAGGGGCAACAACAACAGGAGTTGCAACAACAGCAGCAGAGCAAAAGCAACGTCAGCGCCATCATTAAAATGCGATGCATCAACGCGCGTCTGTCTGTGCGTCTGTCTGTGCGCGATATTGTTGTTTCCCATTATTTCCCAGGGGCTCCGACACGGCTTTCATAATTAAACGCATTTTGTATTTAATTATGTGACATCTCAGCAACAACAACAAGCTAGTAAATAAAAGCTGGATGTCAACCAGGGTAACAGACACAAGAAAAAGGATGTTCCAGATGTATATCGATATAATGCTCGATTTATTTAAACCCAAAATAAAAAATACACAACAATTATCTCCTTAAGTCCAATATCAGATTTATCTGATATCAAAAATATCGAATTCGAAAGCAATATTTTATTTTTAATTCCACTTTAGATTTACTTGTTAATTCATTTTTATAAGATTATTCATTCGATTCCTTTTTTTATTGATAAGTTTGATCCGAAAACATCTACCAATAACTAAGTACATACTACGTGTTTTCCTAAAAATCGACATCTGTTATGACTTTGATCGAAAATATCGATATGTTAGCCAAAAGTTTTGTTGAATTTTAATAATAATAATAATAATTTCATTTAAAAATCCTATAGTACCTAGTGTATTAGGTATTATTATGATCTATAGGTTCCAAACACAAAGAGTTCGATTTTCTGTTAAGTTCCACTTTCAATATCGATGTGTTATCGATTAATTCTGGCTCTCATCTCAATGCCCTGCTGTATCATCTCTTTCTTCCTCTCACATTTATTTATTTATTTATTTATTTGTCTCTTGCCTTGTGTGTTACAAGCTATGGCTTATATTTATGGCGCAAGTCACCATATTTTTTTTTTTTTTGCATAATCATTTTTGGATTTGAGTAAAGCCCTTAAAGCGATTAGAGAGTCCGGCAACAAGCCCGGCGGGGAGGGGAATAGGTCAGGGGACGGACGAGGCGAAAGGCGAAGGCGCTGCCAAGCGGAAGCTGTCCAAAAAAAGGAAGCTGCCGACTGTCAGGCAGGACTCCTGTCCTGGTCCGGCAATTAAAGGCGCCGGCCATGAAAAAGTTATGGCACATCCTCTCACGTCTCTGCCCGATTTCCCTCTGCCGCTTTCCTTCCAAATTTTCCCATTTTCACCCATTTACCCCATTTTAGGGTTTACGACACTCACACAAAGAGAGAGAGAGAGCCAGTAATAAAAAGTATTAGCAATTTTGGCATTAGGCGTTAAAAGCCGGTACTTACCACTGGACTGGTTAAGTGCTGGATTAACCGGAGTAAGCGAAAATAATTGATTTCCAAGCACCATCTTGTTGCAAGTTAAGCCATCTGTTATTTCCCTTGATCTACTTTCCTAAACAACATATTGTTTTCAAACTATTTAAATCTCTAAACAAATTCAGGGGGAAGAGGGGGCATAAATTAAATTAAAAGAAATACTGTGTGCCACATAATTTCATTATGTTGTTCTCCTATCTGCATTTCAATAAAGTCTGTGTCGGACGTTATCCTTTGCCAAAAAAAATAGAGAATTAAATAGGAAACCCAGGCGTTTATGTCCCCGCATTTTTCCTCCCAGCCAGCTGGCTTTTGTGTGGCCAGTAATTTGCGTATTTTTATTACAAGGACCGGGCTCTGCTTATTAAATTGTATGCGGGACATTTGTGTTTCGTTTATAGTTAGTGACTTAATTATAGTCCCCATCGTTTTTAGTCTGTACTTCTGTGGCTTCGAATTAAATTTCGTAGCTACCCACATGGCGGGTGGGGAATCCCTCTTTAACGGGAATGCAAACATGATACGTTAATTACCCTTAATCATAGTCAATAATAAACAGGATGTGCGTGTGTGTCTGTGTGTGTGGGAATTGCAATAATCACACCGAAACGAATAGCACCTCCTGCGGAATCCTGCGCCCGGAAGTTTGTTCTACAGTCTGCATTCTTCTTCGTTCTCCGTTTTTGCAGCCACGAATCCTTGGGAATCCCCGGAGCACTCAGGCATTCCGAAATAATTGCATTACCCTCAGTGCCGCGGTGCCGTGGTGTTAACACAGTTTTGTGGTATTATGTGATTCCGGGGCAATTGTCCGTGAATAAGTGCTGGTTTTTAAATATTATTATTTTTACTTGCCCTCAAAAAATGCATTCCTTTCACTAATTTGTTGTATATTTCAAAGAGTAACATTCCATCTCCGTTCAGGGTCTAATATATACCCAATGAATGCCAGACTTAATTGGAATTTAAATCAAAAGATAAACTAATTTGGCAGGGGCGGCGGCAAAAATCCAACTTCAATCATTGTCGAAGCACAAATTTAAGGCGCGCGTGAATTATGCATGCTACGAGTGGCAGCAAGGACTCCTCCAGCTCTTTGTGTGTGTGCGTGTGTGTCCTGGATTTGGGTCATACATGGCAACAAAATCAATAGAGGGTCTGGGAAGGTGACGGAGCTGGAGCACCTGGAAAATTGCTCACGAATCGAGCTACGTACATACGTGTAAATGGCATAAACGTTTCCATTTATATGTCGGTTACCCGGGGCCACTTTCCAAATCAATTTTCAATTTCTATGCACAGCAAATTATAGCCAAATGCAATTCGCTTTCGTTTCGTTTCGTTTCGAAAATGTCCTGTCACTCGGCTCTGGCTCCTGCTCCTGCTCCTGCTCCTTGAGCGGAATGGCGAGGCGCCCGCATTTAAGCCCGTGGGCACAAGTTAATTTGTTTGGACGGGGCCAAGGGAGCCAAGGGACCAAAGGCCTGCGACCCGGACTGACCCTGATCGCCTTTTGGCCCAAAGAGCTGGCAAAGAAGAAAAGCAGCGGCCGGGGGTTAATGCAAACATGAAACAAAATCAACACACACACACCCACACACAGAAAACGGCTCAAAGGCGCAGGACTCGTTGGAACTCCTTACTGCCTTCCCTTTCCCCATTTTCTGGGGATTCGCGCTGAGCCGCCGGCATTTCCACATGGAGCAGAAGTTTGATCGCCTCGCAGGCATCCCCCCTCCCAGCTCCGCCTCCGATTTCGGCGAGTCCTTTGTTTTGGGCATCCCCCCAAAATAGCCGAAAATTTTAATAAAACTTCTGTTACACGCGGATTGCTGGACGGCTGTCCATATTTTCGCCCAGAATCCCAAACTGGATAGTTACTTAGTTACTTGCCAGGCGGACTTGAGTCTCAAGTGGCATTTCAGTAAATTTAAGTGGGGTTTCCTTTTGTTTTTTTTTAGCATAACTAAGCTTTTTTCTAATATTCTTTCTGCTTATGCTATAGATACCAAAATTCACTTGAATTGGTTTTTAATGCTTATTTCTTTTGCTCTAGGCACTGTTTTTTGCACAAAAGCGCTTTAAATATGCAATATATTGGCACTGCACCAGCACCACTTATGATTTGTAGTGTTTAATTAGTAATTATAATAATAATAATAATAATAATAATATTAATCAACTATTTAAACTGAAAGTATTTAACCCAAATCGAATTGGATCAAAGAAATGCTTGTGAAATCAAATAGTTCTTAAACTATATATAATATATACTCTATACTAAACTTGATCTGGACCATAGTAATGCTTGTGAAATTAAATTAGTTGCCTTTCAACTTTAAATTGGTTAAAAAACTGCTTGGAAAATTAAATATATATCTAATCAAATAACCATTTAAACTGGAACTATCTTAACCCAAAAAATATCTAAACAAATTGGTTAAAAAACGCATCTAAAAATGAAATAATCAAATATGTAAAAATGCTTCTTAAAGAAAACAAAAACAAATTAAATAATCATTAAAATGCAATATATTTAACCTAATAAATAATCACGCTTTAAATTTAAATATTTTAAATATTTAAACAAAAATAACTAAGGGCGGAGGCAATCCGAAAGCATGCTTAGTGTTAAGATAGGATAAAGACAAGCCCAGAAATCACCACCAATTATACGGGGAAGGGGTGGTGAAGGGGGTCTATATCCTGCAACTCCTGTATGAAATTTCAAGAGAGGATTTTCGGTTGTTTGCTTTCTCTTTTTCGCCGTTTTTCTTTACTTTTTCCTTACTTTTTTTGGTTTAACGCAAACAAAACAAAACGCAGAGTAAACACACTACGGCATAAGGACGAAGGAGGCCTGCAGAGTGCCGGGCACACGCATTTGTATGTAAATATATAAAAAAAAAAAAAAAACTTCAAAGCACATACACTTAACGTGCTCAAACACGCACTACTACACACAAACTCATGGCGATGGCGGCGGGCGGAAGTGGATGCGGAAACGGTGAGCTCGCGGCAGCTCGCTGGCTCACATGGCGGCTACTTGACGTACAGATTTTGTTAGGTTTTGCTGCTCCTGCGACCTTGGCTAAGCTGACTGCCAAACCCTGCCCCTGCCACCCCGCCCTTATAAGGCGGGGCACGTGCCGCTGCATTCGATGCGTGACAATCGCCGGGTCAGCGGCCAGCTAAAGTGCAAATTGGGCCCAGCCGGGGCCACCTACTGCCATCCATCCATATTTTTTTCTTTCTTTCTGCCAATTCATTCGCCTCCCTCCTTGACTCCTCTGTATTATCCTTTTTATGACCGTGTGTGTGTGTTTTTTCTGCTCACATTTCTGAGGTTTTTGCGGTCGCTCGGCAATTATGTTTTGTTGTTTCTGCGGTTTTACGAGCTTAGCTACTGGCGACGACGACGACGACGACAATGGGGAATATATATTGGCAACTGTCATAATTTATTGGCGGTTATCCTCAATTCAATTCTGCATAGTCAGGCCTAAGCCAGTGGAAAAGTCAGGGGTTTAAATTTTAAAGCAACGCCCGAAATCAGTGATTTGGTTTTAAGAACTACTGTTTTTTTTAATATATGTAATATAATTAATAATATATATTATATAATCTATAATATTTCTATATATATTTACTCCTTTTATTCACTCGCTTTCGCTTTGTGTACCCTTGCCGTAGAGCTGGAAAAGTATCGAAGTTTTCGATGTTTTTTATATATTTAAATATCGATATAATCGCCTTAAAATCGATGTTTTTCCAGCTCTACCTTGCAGGCTATTATAATTTTAGTTAGCAGTTTGAAACACCTTTATTGCAGATCCTATCAAGTTTTTACTCACCAGTAATTAATTTCCTCGAATTATTTATCTATACTTCCCTGCTAATGCGCCAAATAATCACTAAACCTAACAAGCACGTGCTTGGTATCGCAAGGGCCACTTGAATGTACTGACCGTAGTGCATCAACGTCCAACAAGAACTACATTTATTCTTGAACAGCAACCGTAGTGCATCAACGTCCTAGAAAGATAACATTTATCCTTGAACAGCAGCAGCATCAACAGCCGAGTTGATCTAGCCATAGACCATTTGTCCGTTTGTCCGTCAGTCTGTCCGTGGCTACGCCAACTAGTTTTCCTGCTCTTAAGCTACCTTAATTGATTCTAAATAAATCGGAAAGACTACTATATCATATAACTGCCATAAAAACGATTGAAAATTTAACAAACTAAAATTGCAAACTGCAAGGGTATACAAACTTCGCTTTTTTTCTATTTGTCTTGATGCCTGCTTGCTAGTTCTTTTTATACTCTATCTTCTAGGCTTACTAAACTTAAAGGGATTCCTGGGTAAATGCAATTTGCCAAAGCCCAAAATAAAAAGGCATAACACCCCTTAGCTTTTCCTTTCCCTAATAAGTGCCAGAACACTTTTTAGTTCTCAGCGCTGCTTTGGCTTATAATTTGATGGCCTCGTAAGGTTTAACATCTCTGTGGACACTTTCAAAAACACCGACTTATACGCTTAACGAGAGCATATAAAAAATAAAAAACATACGAGTACATAACGTAAAAGAGGAGAATGGCAGCCATAAAGCGAGTTTAACAAATTGCACAATGTCCTTGGCCCTGATCTGAGGCGATTACTTGTGGTTCTTAGGCCACTTTGTGGCGATATTCAGCCGAATGCCGTTTGTGTT
This sequence comes from Drosophila parvula, assembly GCA_018904695.1. Taxonomy (NCBI): domain Eukaryota; kingdom Metazoa; phylum Arthropoda; class Insecta; order Diptera; family Drosophilidae; genus Drosophila; species Drosophila parvula. The sequence goes on along the minus strand of JAEIIG010012390.1, from coordinate 30,671 downwards.
TCGTGAATTGAAATGTAACCAAGCTGAGGGCGAATCTAATTGCAAGCCACAACAAACACAGACAGGACTCGGGGTATGGGTCTAGGACAGGACCGGCAGTCAGTCAACTTTGTCGTTGGCCCAAAGCTGTTGCTAAGTTGTTGCCACATACACCGCTCGTCCTTGCCTCTTAAGGCAGGCCAAGTTTCCAACTGGCAAACTTCCAACTTCTAACCGAAATGCCTGAAGGATGCGACACACACACCACCTCAGTCTTCGTCTCCGTCTCCTTCTCAGAAATGCCGTGTGTACACAGCTGCGGCTCATTTGATCGCCAGGACTTTTGGCCAATTGGCGGTGCGGGAAAGAGCCGACTTTGTGGGTAAATATTTGGCAAAAATGTTTGCTAATTTGACTCGAGCTGCTCCAGCTGCTCGGTACCATTTGTTTTTGCCTCGCCTCGACCGAATCTCGACCGAATCTCGACCGAATCTCGAATCTTGGCCGTTTTTGGTTGGACATAATTAAAACGGAAGCACCGGGGAGGGACCTACCGAGGTCCAGTTGCGACCTTTGTGTTGCCTACTTATGCGGGCAGGACACACCACTACAATCCAATCAATATGCGCATAGGGAGCAGGAGCCCAAAAGAAGGGCAGCGAATCCTGCACACTCTTCTACTTTCTTACATTTATTTGGAAATCCTAAGCAGGACCTTGTCTTGGTGGAACTTTTGACTAAGTCCAGGGGGAAACAATTAGTTCGATTTAAAGGGAATTAGTTAAGCCAAATTAGGCTTTAAGGATATTGCTTCTTTTATTATTATTAAGACAGTTAAATATTGTTTGAATTGGATTTAATTCAGGACCTGCCAGTGTGTACTTTTCGACTTTTGTAGACTTGCCTTTTGATTGCTCTCACTGGGATTTTGGCCAGGTCCTGTGATCTAAATCGAAATCAATAAGTTAGTTACGCCTGTTTGAGTGTGTGTGTGTGTTGGCTGAAACTTTCGCTTTCATTTAGCACTTTCGCAGTCGCTTTGGGCCATAAACGGACGCGACGGCGACTGTCGTTAAATTTATATGAGAGCAGCGCCTCGAACGCATAAATTGGCATTTAATGAGCGCCTACATGTGCGTGTGTGTACACACACACACACACACAATCGGACTCCATTACCGGGAAATTCGCCTGTCGTAGCCCCGCAGCCCCCGCAGCCCCCGAGTCCCCGAAGACTTTGAGCCTGGCTAACAAGTTTGTTCCATTTTCCAAGGCGGCGGCTGGCATTTTGAGTTATTAATAAACAAAGTGTCACACGCATATACACACCGTTGCCACCGATGCCAGGACAGGATGGGCCAGGACACGTGGCCCACATGCACATGCTTTCACTGCTCTGTTTACGCTCTCTCTCAATGGCCAAGTAATTGATAGCTTATTGATTTACATACGGGCCCAGGAGGTATCCTGTAATTGCTATGCCTTTTTCGCTCTTCACCACACACACATCCTGTAACCCTCCTGTTTTCCCTCTAAGCAGGAGCTTCGTTGCAAAAGAATCTTCAGCTTTTAGGGCCTACGCGTTTGCGGACACCAAACATCTATAAGATATAAGAGCCTACACCTTATCGATTTTACTAGAAAATTGGTTTTGATTGCAACTTGTTTCTACTTGTTTCCAATTAAAAGCAACTTTGGATCAAATGTTTGAAAAAGAAGATTTCATTTCATTGTTTCTTTTAATTTGGGGACAAGTACATTTCACCAGCTTCGCCTTAAATATTTGATCTGTTCAGTCACTACTTGTTGCGAAGTCAAAGCAACTTTGGCATAAATGTTGGAATATTAGACTGGAGCCTTTGTTGTTTTAAGTTGGGGACAACTACATTTCATCTGCTGCCTTTTAAATCAAAATACTTTCTTCCAATTCGAAGCAGCTGTTGAAGTAAATGTTGCACAAGAAGATTTGCTTGCACAGCAGTTTTAAATTGGAGAAAACTATTCATACTCAATACAAGGAACTCGGTGAAAAATATACATAATAATCATTTATTTCCCCATCAGTTCTGACTTTGTTTTTCCACTATATTTAATTATTATTTAGCAAGAAGTGAATTAAAGAAACCTATATAATAATATTTGTTGTGAAAAATCAACTTTTGGTGGGTGGAACCTTATTCGTTTTCATTTTTAAGCCTTATAATAATTTACCAATAAATATATTTGAAAGCATTACCTATAAAAATGTCGATATTCTGACTCCTTGGTATTCTTTTGAATACTTTAACTTATCGATTTTATGAGATTAGCGATAACACATCGATATTTACCATATTTTGACAAACTGAATGCGATTTTTTGGCACTCCTAGGTATTTCTTTAAATCCCTTACCGATAACACATCGATATTTTCGATATTCTGGCAATCGAATTACATTTTTCTAAAGCGCATAGCATTGCATATTTCTCCATTGATAGTGGCTAAGCAGTTTCTCCTTTAAATTATTAAATTATTTCCTTTATATTATTTTAAAATTCAAGAAATTAACAAAACTTGCAAATATCGAATTCAAGATATTACCGATAACATATCGATATCTCTTAAGCCGCTGGCAATCGATTAAAGTTGTTAGCTTATTTTCGTGCTCGACTCACAACACTGATTCCAGCTAGCTTGTGGGGGCCAGAGATAACCGAGGGCGACCCACAACCCTGAAGCCTGTAGCAGGAGCAGGAGACAGCTGACTGATTAAGCCACAATTGCGAGCTGTCTCAGCTGGCTCAGCTGCTGATGATGATGGGCTTTGCCAGTTGCCGCAAAATAATAAAATCCGCCACCCGCCCCGCCCCAAGGCACACACACACACTTCCTGCTGTTGTGCCGCTCTCTCCTAATTCCTTTGCCCTGCCAAGGATGGCCCTCGGCACAGAACTCATTAAATTACAATAAAAATAATATCGCAAACACACACACAGCGAGAGAGAGGGAGAGGAGACACAATGCCTACCGGAAACGTACATAAATCCCGGCAAGAATGAAATTCCGGCCAACTTAGCAACAGCTTTTGCTGTGGATGGTCTCGAGGTCGAGAGTCATCCTGCGGAAATTTCATAGCGTAAATAATTTCATAAATCACAATGTATACTGTTTTTTTCGGAGTATTTATTTACTTAAGTTCTCTGTTTTCTCTGTCTTCGCCTGGCTTCAATTTTAATTAAATTTATTATTTTTAGCGTCAAAGGACGATGGGTAGCAACAACTGTCTGGCTTATTTGCATTAGTCGGTGGACAGTCTTCCTGAAACATCGGTTATTGCAAACCAAATATAAATATACAAATAAAACAGATACAAATCGATGGCAGTTACTAAAAACGCAGAAAAAAATGCCGCATTATTAATAATAAAATATTTTATTGGTTGACAATAAAAAATACAAACAAATCGAAACCGGCAAAAGGGCAACGGTAGCGAGGCTCCTAACAAAGTCAATTAAATAATCTCACTCTACCGGCCAATCGCATATTGACATAATTGTGCAAATATAATGCCATAAAATGCCAAATTGTTAATGTCCATCCAGCAAATTGAGTTATTTGTTTAAATACAGCAACCACTCTGTCAATATGCGAATTGAGTTTAATTAATTCACCAGACTAATGGCCTGCAACTAAATGAATTTCGTGAATTTAATTTTATTTCGGAAAAACCACACCTGCCTGTGATCTGTCTGCTAATAAAACAATAAGTATTAGCCACTAAGCACAAACTAAATAACTAACTAATTAACTGTAACTAACCCAACTAAATTCTGTGTAAATCTTAGACAAAATCGCGGCTGTACAAGGGTGAATACGCGGTACTAGCTTTATTAAACATTACGCATACGCCATGCGTCGTCCCAAAAGAAATTGTAAATTAGTCATGGCCTTAGACTTTAACCTGTAACTAAACTATATATATATTTAATTAATCTGCTAATCTACTCTCCATATAATTTAATCAGAAAGAAAACCAAGCCCCGCATGCCGGACCCTTGAGCAAACACACATTATATATATTTCTAACATATATATGTAAAAACAACGAAACAACATTTAAAGGCCGAAAAAAAACCCGACAAGAACTTTACACTTTTTATGAGCCATTAAAACAGAAGGCCATAAAAAATAAAATGACATAAAAAATAAAGAAAAGCAACTGCATCGATATAGGGAACATATGAGGGGCTGGAACCAAACAAACAAACAAACACAAGAGAAGAGAACAAACAAATGAAACAGAGACGGTACAAAATTCTGTAAAAAGCCACACTAAATGCCACACACACACACATGTTATATATATACCCAAACACACATATAATAAGTATATAATACACGCTCAGCCCATTGACGGCAATAAAACAAAAAAGAAACACTCGCCCCGAGCCTGAATCTAAATCAAGTCAAATGAAAACGAAAAACGATGCCTAAAAAACAGCGAAATGAGCATGAAATAATGTACATAGCTGTAGCGCATAAAATAGGCAACAAAAGAAAATATTATACACACACACACACCTTGTCATAGCATATAACGAAATTTCTGTCATTTCTCATCCGATCATCATCATACCCATCATACACCCTTCGGTGGGACTGTTGCCGCCGCAGCGACAATACCGCCGAACCGAACAGCACCATGAGCAGCGGCAGCGACAGTTTCGGCTACTACGGCTACATTTCCGGCAGCAGCAGCAGCATCAGCGGCGGCGGCAACAATAGCGCCTGTGGCCACACCACCAACCCCAAGAACGGCGGCCATAAGCGCCTCTGCCGCCTGGCCCAGTTAATGGAACTTATGCCATATGGCCCAAGTGTTAGCTCCAAGAATGTGGCCTCCACTTCAGGATCATCGATAGTGGGGGCTGCAGCTGGATCAGGATCGGGAGCCGCCACAGAGGCGGGACCCGAACATACGTCCACAACCACATCCTTGGAGACGAGCTATGGCCATGATAGTCTCAACCGTTCCATTGTCTTTGAAAGCGAGGAGATGCTGGTGGATATGGCAACGGGCATGGAGTACGATTTGGAGGAGTTCAGGTAGTTGGTTCTTTGACTAAAAAAAAAAACAAATAAAAAACCACACGCCACACATGCCACACTCGATACCTATATACACACACACACACACACCACATGCCACGGCACACTCCAGCCACTCGGGCGCATACTTAATGTCCTGCTAAGCAGCAGGAGGAGGAAGAGGAGCAGCAACAGCATCAAGATGGAGGCGGCAAAGGCAATGAGAACAATAAAGGCAGCCAACTAAATGTTCTCAGCTGTCACGAGTGGAGCCATGCACTGAACGAAAAACAAAATAAGCGTCTCTCTCTCTCTCTATATCTATCTCTATTTCTCCAAAAAAACAAAAAAAAAGGGTACGAGTGAACTCGAGAAAGAAACACATTCGGAATATAAGAAAAGATTTGAAAATTTATTAAGCTTAAGCATCGAGTTAAGTCGTACTCCCCCTTTCTCCCCACTCCCCCCTTTTAACTATACGATAAATAATGTCACTACTATATCTTATTTATTAATTTCCTTAAAACCTTTTGGTTAATTAACTTAATTTGATGCTTGTAAATACCAAGAAACATATTATCTATTTCCACAGTTTCCACAGCTACAGCTACAGGATATATCATATATATAGGTAATTCGTATTGTTCCTTCTGTTGATACCCTTCCTTTTCGCTCAGTGCACTTTTATTAAGAACGAAGCTGGGGGCTAGGCATTTGCCTTTGATTACATTTTTTAAATACCAGTCTCTGTGCAGGGGGAAGACGGGGTCGGGACTCGGGGACCTGAGAGCCACGCGCCAAATCTGTTCACATAAATCTGCTGGCTGGCTGACTGGCTGGCTGGCTGCGTGTGCTGCCTCCTCATTAGCCTGCCACTTGTTGCAACATGACGCTCTTAATATAAATAAAACAATGGGACCTATGGTCAGAAGCCAGAACCTGCTGCGGGCTTGGGTTTATTTCTTTTTGTGGCAAGCAGCAAGCAGCAAGTAGCAAGCAGCAAGTAGCAAGTGTCCTTGGCAAGAGCAAATTGCATTTTTACTTTCAATGAAAATGCAGTAATTATGCTGTTCAGTGGACAAAGAACTGACAGGTTAATTCATGCACTTTACAGGGGTCTTTTTTCGGGGAAAATTTCAGGAAACAAAAAAGGGAATATGTAGAGCCAGAAATCGGTAGTATATAGAGTTCAAGTATTTACTTAAATATCCATTGGAAGCTGGTTAAAGAAAAAGAGGTTCCACGACCACCCTTGGCAGTTAATCGGCTTAAAGTTCGATGTCTTTGGTTGGCATTATGACACCTCTTCGGCGGCTTAACGCCCGCCCGTCCCGCCATCAATCAACTGCGGAATATGGCTAATTAATTAATTACTAGCCGCCGACAAACAGCAGAATGAATAGCGACTGAATAATTTAATAAAGCAGGGTGGTGGCCACAGGATGCCACAGGATGCCAAAGTAACTGACAAGTGTATCAATCAAATTGGCGGAGCGTAGAACCAATTCCGTGACATTTATCCGTATTGAGTTGCCGCCACGGCCTGGTCAAGAGCAGCCATTGTATTGCAATTAAATCCTGTGTGTGTGTGTGTCCAGTGTCCTGGCCTTGGCCGTGACTGCCAGAGTGCCGACCTTGGCTCTTTCTCTCTGTATTGACATTAGGTTTATTCGATTTACCTTTCATTTTTTTTCAACCGCCCCGCTTGCTGCGGTTCCGATTTCCATGCAGGATGCATTGTCCTTGATCCGTTAATTGCATTACAATTACCTCTTGGCCCTTGGCTGGCCACTAAAAGCAATTCGCTGCCTCATCCATCAATTCCTGTCATTGTCCTGGACGCGAATAAGGGGATGTCGTGGTCCAGACCAGCCTCGATCGGTGGTCAGGGCCAAAGTCAGGGCCGTGCCTCACTGTCCAAAATGTATGGTTGTCCTTCGCCTTGAAAGTGCTTAATCTGGTTCGGTCCTAATTACGAGCCAAATCATATTAATTGACAAAGTTCAGGTTTAACAACATTTGCTGGCCTTCTGCCTTATTTTGTGTGGGTTGTTATTAATTAAGGCAGGACAAAGAAACACAGGAATTCATTGAATTGGCATATATATGTTGCAGCATTTTCAATTATCAATCTGATTATTGGAGAAATGCAGCAAATTGTTTGTCAACAAAACGGGGAAAATACAGAATGTGACCGCCAGTAATTAGTACACAGCATTTTGCAGATTTTTCTCTTGTTTTTTTTTTGTATTTCTTGTCACAGTCTGCAATCCTGTTTGGCATTCCAAACAGTTGAATTTTATTTCAATTAAGGATTGCTATCTATCTTTGGATTTACAGGGAGTGGAGGCAAGGAGGCAGGATAATCGGGTTGCAAGTTTGCCCTGCAAGTTAAAGTTTCTTGGCAGATTGCTGGAATTTAAATTAAGGTAAGAACTGCATCTTCGGGCAGTCTTATTTAAATTGTAACTCATTTAAAATCCCACAAAGCTCAGCCCTGGATGAAGGTGTTCACAAATTTCACACATTATTTCTGATAATAAAAGCGCATTTATGTTGTGTGAAGAAATGCAGCTCCTGCTCCTGCTCCAGGACCTGCCAGGATGAGAAGACAAGGCCAGCTCGTTAGCCCGCAGCGGTGTGTGCCACGATAAGATAATGCCCGGGGGGAAATTGAAAATGCGAATAGGGAAACTTAATATCGAGATTGAGGGCGAAACTTGTAACTTTTGTTGTTTGCAAAATACGCGCGTATTTCGAGAGCAAACAAATTCGAATGTAATTAAAAGTTGGCGCACTTATTAGCGCCCAAAATAGAAGCTGGCTCTTGTTTATTCAAGACCATTATGCCTGGCAATGCATCCTGTCTGCATCTATCCGCATCTCGGATGACTTCAGATCCAGAGAGCCTTGAAGCCTTCAAGCCTTGGCAGCCTGGCAGCCTGGCAGCCTCACTGCGTTGAATTTTCAATTATTTCGAAGCCCTCGAACCGCACCCTGTGTTTTTACAATGATTCCTCTCGAGCCCTGTAAGCTGAAACTTTAGCCCCCTCTCGGGTTTTTCATCGTTTGCCACATTACATTTTAATTATGCGCTTAGGCTCCATCTACAGCTTCAACGAACTGAGACTGAACTGACTTTCTATCGGGCCTGTGTGTGTAACCTGCGGTCTTTTCAAGGCTGCACACACTCTCGAGACACAACAAAATATGTACGTATCCTTGTGTGTGTCTCCTTTTGGTTGTTCGCTTTCAGCTGAAGCTATTTGCAACTGAAAGTTGCCGACAAGTGGCCCAGTTGCCGTGTCAAGGACGACCCCCTGGGGGGGGCTGGCCAAAATAGAACTGCATGTCCACCGCAGAGTCAGTAAAAGCTGGGGAAACTGGCCTAGTTTTTAAGAAATTCCCCCCGAAAGGGAGTTGCAAGAAAGAGCACAGAAATCACCACAAATACTAGCTAATTATGTCAATTAAAATATATATTATAATATATATAGTATGTTGCACCTTTATTCTATCCGTGAAAGGACTCCAAAAACATACTACCCTATTAAATGCTAATTAATAATTTCCCCAACTCCGAACACTTTTGTTCAAATAGTTTTTTGGCCAAAGGAACTCTGCGAAAAATGTCCAAATTATATTATATATTTTAGGGCTTTAATTTTGGCAACATTTTGTTGCTGGCCAAATGATGAAAATGAAACTAATTAAAACACTTAGCCAGCAAAGGCGCCAGGCGTTGACTGTGGCCTAATTGGCATTTCCCATTTCGAAGGACTTCTTCTGAAAAACATCACCTGTGCGTGCGCTTTTTCTCTGCATTCGTCACGGCTTGGGCCAGGAATTTTGATTGCATATTTTCGGGGGGCTGCCTTGGTAGAGTAAGCTATCAGGATCGGGAAAAGGTCCTGCGCTAATTGCTCACCTGAGCGTGTGCCACAGTGCACTGGAAGAAACTACACATTTTCCTCAAAATTGTAACCCCTTTTTATTGATTTATTTATTGGGAAATCATTCCAACTCCGGAAAGAACCATTTTCAAATCAATTTTCTTGGCTAAACATATTTTCTTTCTATATAAAAGTTGCCTTTTCTTTTTCAGTAGAGCCAGCAAGTCGCTTTGACAACCAGAAAAGGTCAGTTTGAAAGGGAAAAATGTGATGGCTAAGCCACCATTTCAGGCAGGCTTCCTATGTCCCCTGGTCCTGGTCCTGCTCCTGGCCACAGAATCAATGAATGTCTCGCAAATGTAGCAAGGTTTCCAAGGTGGGGGCAGCGATAATTTACCAAATTGAGACTGCATTCTAATTTGTGCCACAAAGCCTGCGGTCAGGAAATGAAATTCTAGAGCCGTTTAGTGCCCCATCCGCTGGCTGTGGCGGATGGATCTCCCCATCTTCATCTCCTGCGGTTTCGTGGAGCGTGTGAAGAGCAGCATGTTGCGGCCATAATTGAGTCTATGATTAATGAGGCTGGAACTGGACATCTGACCAAGCATATCTCGGCGGAGTAGGGGAAAATGACCAACAATTTATCCTTCAATATGTGACAGAAGAGGGCATTGCAGAGAAAGTGGCTGAAAACTAAGGCAATCATAACTAAACTGAAATCTCTCTTGTAGCCTTCACTTTGATAGATTTATATATTATTATTCCAATATATTATATATTATATATTATATATTCCTATATAGCCTTCGTTTGATTAACTAGATAACTCTCTACCCTTAGATAGACAACCTTAGTAACCACTTTAGTAATCATCTATAAAACCAATCCAAGACAGACATCATCTAGTTTAGTTTGAAATTAAATTAATTACCCTTAGATGGTTAATATTTTAATAGAAAATAAGTTTCAGGGCTGCTAACAAAATAACCTAAGCAATTTTTTTCTTTCCCAGCTAATTACGTAGATTTCCTCCCAGTTCCGTTAGCGTTTCCTTTTTTTCTGCTTAACTTTTTGTACAGCTCTTAGAGCTTAGCCATTAACTAAAATAGCAAGTTTATAGCTGTAAGATCATCACTGATTATTATTTATTTACAATTATGTTCGAAAAGTGAACAAAATTCAAAATTGTATTTTATGTTAAGGCAACCCAGAAATGCCAATGAATCGGCCGAAACTATTGACAAAAATTAAACTGTATCTGGACTTATATATTTAACAAAAAAAAAAATCAAACAATATGCAAAATTTGTATTATTTAACTCTTGAAATTGGCAAGCTTCCTTTTTAACTCGACATGTAAATATCGCTAAAATTCTTTTCCAAAAAGCCATGGCAATATATATTCGGCTTAACGTCACCGCTTACACACATCATAAAGCCACAACCAAACACCACTCACCCACACCCACTTTACCGCGACACAGTTGACATTTTCAGCACTTTTGCCCATTCCCATATGAGATCATCGACTTCTTCGAATTTAATCGCATCATTTTTTTCAATTCGGATTCCGTTTCTTAATTCAAATATATTCGAAATTCGAAATCTAAATCTGTAGAATTGGCATCAAGAAATTCAAAACAAATTGGCTACAATTTTTGATATTTAACTTTGCTAATTGCTACTTTTAATATCTTGTAGCTTTCGTTTTATTCCACTTAATTAATTAGAGAAGCAAGCAGTCGAACTTCTATAACTTGCACTTGGGTTTAAGCCAGTGGTCCACACCATAACAAGCACGTGCCGACACAGCATTTGTGTAAGTGAGAAATTGAAGGAAGTGCTTAAAGGTGAGAACAAAAATATGGCTGTGACTAGAGCTGGAAAAACATCGTGGCGTTAATATATCGATGTTTACATATAATATAAAAAACATCGAAAACTACGATAGTTTTCCAGCTCTAGCTGTGACTACAAAAACAGCTATTTATCGCTAAAAATAGCTTGACTCAGGTACAACCCTGACATCACTAATGGTGTGCCCTAATTTGCCGACAGCTTACCCGAAGACCTTAGCCGACGTCTCACGAATGTTGTTAGCAGAATGTTGTGTCGGCAGAGCGCCAGCAGAGAAATTCGCTGATCCGCGACAAAGGATCGTGCGGACCACTGGCTTAAACGCTAAAACCTTACCCCCTTTTTATATACCAAAATCGTACCTCCAAAACTCTGTATTAACTTGTAAACTTTATGATTTTAAAAGCAAGTCTTTGATTTATTTAATTTTGCGTTAATTATTAATCCAAAAGAAAAAAGAATAACAGTTCAGGTTAAAGAAATTCGACTGTATGCATATGTTATTATGGTTACCTGCAATATGGAATGATAACATAGATGCCACTTTATTTATTTGCTGCTGAGTTTGGCCTCTTTTTTTTTTGTGTTAATGGCTCCGCCTGCTGGCGTTGCCGCATCTTACCTGGAGCTATTATCTTACCGCTCTCTGTTCAATCATCTTCGCCCAGATCCACCCACAGGGACGAGTTCGGCACTCAGCGCGTCTACAAGAAGACATCGCCCAATTGTGTGCTCACCCTGTATTTGCCAAGTCGCGAAATCACGCTCACCGGCAACAATCCGTCCGTGCTGCGCGGCATCGTCTATGTTGACCCCAAGGCCATTCAGGGATATCGCGTATACGCCCAGCTGACGCTAACGTTCCGGTGAGATTACCCATACGCGAAAATAAGGTGGCAGAGCCATCAATATTGCTTACAATTTTTTAAGCAAAACAAAGTTTTAAGTTTGATTTCTGCCTCCTAATTTTTGTGGCAACTGGTGGTCGCCTAGGTCCGGGTACTAAATATTTTTGTATCTTTTTCCCTGTTTCAGATACGGCCGGGAGGACGAGGAGGTGATGGGGCTGCGGTTCTGCAACGAGGCCATCATGTCGTTGCATCAGATTTGGCCGCGACTCGAGGAGCCATTGCCGGATTCGCTCAGTCCCCTGCAGGTAATCATTGTAATTGAAATTATGCATGCCAAGGACCAAGGTCGAGGTCCTGCCATGCTGCAGCCAGCACGAGCTAGCCCTTGGCTCTCAGCAGCAGCAGCAGCAGCAGCTGTCCAACTTTCGGCGGCGTCATTAACAATTGATGACGTTGCGGGAGAGCTCTCCATCCATTCAGCCATCCAATCCAATCCGCCCGGGGAAAGCGCCCGGCTGCACAAGACCATAAATAATTGGCAAATTTGCAGAGCTTTGCAACGCCATCATTTGGCACCTCATTGCCGTGGAGCGCGTTGCCGGTCTGAAATTTCACCTGGTCTCCGCCAGTAACAGTTTTCAGCCGGATTTCGGCTTGGATTAGCTCAGCTTTAAGGCTGATAATCCGGACTGTGGGTCTTAAATGGAATCATCGATATATATATTTACTATATTGTATCGATTATGAACACTAATTGCTGAATCAGTCGATTGTTTAGGCACATTGTTATATCGATATTATCGATAGATATTACTATTTGACATTACAATTTCCTATATTTGTTATAAAATCTTATTTTAAAATATGCCTATAACATTGGATGTTGTTTAACGATATACGTTGCTCCCTTAAATCTTACCTAAAGATGAACTAGAATCAATGTTTTCGATATATTATAAATCGATAAACAACAATATCTAATTTTAGGCGAAACAAAATTTAAATTCAGTTTTTAAGAAGGAAGCTTGAGCAAAATAATAATTAAAAAGTTTTAAGAGAGATCTTATTATATTTTCTTTTAACTCTTGGCAACGATCAAGTGAAAAAACTACAAATTAAATTTGTATTTGCTTTTAAACAATTCTCTGTGTTTATTTTAGCAATCCTTGATTTCAATAGAATTAATCGAATTAATCGCTTTAATTAGAAAGCAATTATTAGGCAGGCACGCGCTTCCATTTAATTCGTTTTGTTTGAAGGCCATGAAAATTCAAATGGGACTAGGCATTGTTCATTTCAAGACCGACTGCCTTTGTCCTTAACTGCCAAACTGTCTTTATGACGAACTGTCTGACGATGCTACTCCAGCCAAGTCCTTGAGCCACTCGAATGACCCGGCTCTTGGATTTTTATGACTCCGGACACCGGATGCTGACATCTCACGTGCGCCCTCGAATTGATATATATTTTTGTTTTTGGTGTGTGTTTGCTGGATATTGGTGGATTTGGTCCGGTCCGTTGTTGTTCCTTGGAATCCACCGAGTTCGATGCACTTAAACCAATTGAAAATCAATTTAATTTAGCTAAAAGCCAAACAAATGTTTGCCATTCGCTCACAATCCCAAAGGCAGCTTGGCTTTTTTTTGGGTTCCGCCGCGCCCAGGGACCGACTACACTAGGGACTGACCAAAAAAAAAAAGAAGAAACTTTCAAATTCAACTTTTCGCATTTTTATTAAATTTGACATGGAATAATTTATTTGCCTGCCCATGGCCGGGCAGGGACAAGGGAAAGAGCTCCGAACTCCAGCATTATGGACTCGCTGGCAACCGTATCCGTTTAGGGTCCGGGATCTGGCACTGGGAATGGGCCGCACGCATAATTAAATAAATTTGATTTTAATAACTTGGCCAGCGACAAGATGAAGGCAGAGAAGGCCACGCCAGGCCGAAAATAGGCCTTTGGCAAACAGAAGCGATGATGGGGATGCTGGCTCAGAGGAAATAAGGCACTGGCCAAAAATAGGGGTTAAAATATATATAAAAAATATAAAAGAAAATGTGCCACAGATGCATATATCCCCACAAATTATTTTCATATCTTTTCCGCTAATTAAAAGCTTATTAAGACCACTTTAAATTGAGGGAATACCTCTGGCTTGTATTTTTACTCTTACTATTTTTTGTTACTATTATTATATTATAACTCCCCTTTAGCTGGGAGTTTCTCCCAGTGTAATAACAACTTGTTGCTATATGCCGGCCGTGGTATATCTTTGATAGATTGAGTGGGGCCGTGCAAAGAGAGATTCGCCAGCGATTGATTATAATTTGTGGAGGAGAGAGAGTGGAATAGCGTCGCAGGCTGCCAGGACAACCGCCAAGGGTGCCAGGAGGTGTCAGGCTGGCTGGCAGGCTGGCAGGGGAATAGGCAAAAGGAAAAGGGATACTGGATATGCCTCAAGACGCCCTGCCGCACGGCTGTGACGATGATGATGACAGGGCTATCGAATGGTAAAGTTCATGCATCCGATACGATTGTCCGGTGTTCAGAGAGTCCAGTGCTTGCTCACTTGCATCCCCACGGCTAAATCCCATAATCAACATCATCATCATCATGATGATGATCATTATCATCCTTTTTGAGGCCAGGCCCCTGGCGAATCCCAGTGTCCTTGTGGCTTCCGTTGTCCCAGGCAACCTGGGAATAAGTACACGCGCCAGCATTTAGTCCTTGGCATATGAATGCGAATACCACAGGCATCGGGGTGGACCTTGCTTGCCCCAAGGATGCCAAATTAATGAATATAATGTTATTTGGATTTTATAATCCTAAATGTAATGTAATTCGGGTTTTCTAATCATAAAATTTACAGTATTAGAGAGGGTTTTCCGATATATTTAACAGGCAAGAGCTTGAAATTTAAAAAATAGTTTTAGGAGAAATGACAGGCCTGCTCTTCCCTTATATATTATATATATTTCCTTATATATTCTTTGGAAATAAGGTTCACTCCAATGTCCTGGCGGACTGGTATATATATGTTTATATATACAGATGATGTTCGTAATCAAATGCAAATGAAATGCCGGGCAATAACACAGATTCCCAACCAGAATCAGACAAAGCAGCCGCTTCAGCACCAACGATTTTGTTTTCGCTTTTGTTTCAACCGAAATGCATAATTAAAATGATAAATAAATAAACATATCCGATTCACCCTTCGCATTTTCTGTAACTGAGGCAATTACACAGAGCTTCATCTTCAAACTGGAGCCTCTCCTTCTCGAGGCCACCTCGAGAATCAATCAAAATGCTAAAACAGTATCCATATCCGAGTCTCTCTCTCTCTCTGTAACATTTCTTTGTGTGTTTTCTTGCAGGAGGCTTTGATGAAGCGCCTGGGCGATGGCGCCCATCCCTTCACCTTGACTCTAACCGCCCATGCCCCGCCCAGCGTGCAGCTGGTTCCGGCCAAGAGATACTATGGAGCACCGATCGGCACCAGTTACGATGTCCGTTGCTTTATTGGTAAGTCCCTGCAGCTAACAGGGTAACCCAGTAGAGCTGGAAAAATATCGATTGTTTAAGGCGGATATATCGATGTTTACATATCCAAAAAACATCGGATACTTTTCCAGCTCTAGTTACTAACGTAATCTACGTAGTAGTTGTTGATGGGTTCAGGCCAGTTCCGCGTCTAGGAATCCATTTCATTTATTTATTTTGTATTTCTTTTCACATCTAAGTGTTCTTTTCTTTTAAGAGTTTCATATTGCAATTGCATCTTAGTTTTCCTTAATTCAATTGAAAGCATTTAAATAACATTTTAATTCATATTTTAGGAGGAGTAAAGTAATGTTTTTAGTTCGAATTTGTAGTTATTTTTTGTTTTTTTTTTCATTAACAAATAAGGACATACTATATACATATGTAAGTGGCAAATCATCTTATCTTAGCTTATGTGTAGTTAATCTTTGTAATCGGTGCTCACCGATTTAAATATATTATTTAATTTCAAGGGATTCGTATGTTTCTTCGAGCTTTTCAATCTAAATACTTTCTACTTTAAGCTTCAAACGGTCTGGCACTCGAATTAGTTACAATTTACTTTAGTTAAGTGGGGAAAGCGAGGGAAATGCAAGAATTTCAAGTGGGTCAATGCCTTAAATGATAAAAAATAAAGAAATGGCAGACCAACTTGGACGGTCTTGCCTAGGTTTACAGACAGACAGACAGGGCACGTGCACGGGGACTGGGGACTGGGATTGGGACTGGGACTTGGGACTGTGGACTGGGGTCTGTCTGGGACTGGGTCACAGACGGACAGGGACTGGCTACACCTGAAGCACACTCACTCACCCACCACTCGCCTTGTGCTGGCATCTCCTGGCACCCCCAGCAAATCGCAATCGCACTGCCACTCTGCCCCTCGTCTAGCCCCAAACTGGGACTTGGGAATCTCCTGCAGTCGAGTGGCGACCGTGACTGTGACGGCGACAATCAACACGGGTGCCATGGGAGCTCAATTATATATATATATATATATGTGTGTGTATAAATATCTATCCATCCGATATCCGCCATCCGCCATCCGTCAGCTGGCACGCCCACTTTTCCTTCGTTTCTCCCTCCCCCTGCTGACGTCAGCCGGGGGGAGATTTGTGATTGATTTTCATATAGCTTTCCACTTGGGTTTTCTTTTCTTTTTTTTCGCTGTTTTGTTTTATTTTTGTATACCTTAACCCACGGCTAGTGTTTTCTGGTTACGAAAGTGTTTCCATTTATTTTACAGGCAAACAAGAAGAGCCAAATCTCTGATATATCCCTGAAATGCCTTGCAACTTGCCATTGTTTAAATAAAAGAAATGCATTGTTTTAGAAGGTTTCACTTATACGGTTTTCGGTTAACTCTTTCTAAACTCTTTATTCCTTGATTGGTTTTGATTTCTGTGGGTACTGAAAGATTTATTTATTAAAAGCTTACTTGTACAAGTGTATTCCCCTTGAGACTATACTTAATGAACTTATTTTAAGTTTCATTTGAAGTTATTTTCAAGGATACTGAGTACCTGGAAATCGTTAGGACCAGAACGCACTCGATTTAAGCGTTATTTCTTGTCAGTTTTTCTTGCTTTGTTTTCTTTGCTTTCTTTTTTTCCTTTTTGTTCTGGGTGGACACAGCGAAAATTAATAAAAGAGAACAAAATAAAATCAATATTAAATGCTTTCACGGGAGGAAAGCCCTCGGCTCGGATTCAGATTCGGATGGCAGATCCCGGTGGCCAGATTGGGATTGAGTTGATATTGTTTCAGTTGCTCCGTGGCAGCCCCGAGGTCCTGTTTTCTTTTTTTTTTCTTTTGGGATATGCAATATCCTGTTAAATGAAAGTGTGCGATTTGGCCACTGCCTGGCCTCCAGCCAGGTCAGGACGTGGTCCTGCTCACTCGCTTTGGCCCCCAAGCCAGGCACGCAGGATGTCGCCGAGTTGCTGCTCCTCCTGGAGGTCCTCCTGCTCCCTAATTATGCGCCACCCCCCCTTAGCCTGGGGCAGCAGTCAGCGGTTTCTCAAGGACACCAGAGTGCTGCCATTGTGTGGCAAGGAGCCACTTTAATTACAGATCTGTGCGATTGCTGCCTCTCCAATTTCCCATTGTCCAGTCCAGTTCCGGTTATTTTTATACTAAATTCCTGGCAGATAATATATTATATGTAGTAGTAGTAAATAATTAGCTGGGGTTTTGGTTTATGAAACGCACTGAAAACGCGTCATTCATTCATTATCGCACGCCCCTCATCATATCCCGTATATCGTTCGTATCGCCCCCATAATTCAATTACCAATAGAGTCCCTTAGCGATGATGCGACCCCATGACCCGCTGCCCCCAAGATCAGGCGTAAGCGTCTCAATCTGCTGACCAGGTCGCTCCTCAAGCTTACCTGCCGCTCCTGCTGTGGCTGTCTGTGCATGTCACCCGAAGGTAAGCAGGTTGGCGGCCAGCAATGAATGTGGATGTTGTGTATAAGCTATATACACACTCTCTGTCTCTCTCTCTTTGTATCTACTTCCGGTCAGAGCTCGTAGTCGTATCCGTATCCGTTTCTGTGTGAATTTCCAAACCATTTAGTTTCTTGGTGTTGTAGCTTGCTCTCTACCTACCTCTCTCTCTCTATGTCTCTCTCCTCATCTCTGTCTGTGTTTGTCTCTGCCTCTCTCTCTGTGTCTCTGTGTGTGTGTCTCCTGGTCTTCCTTAGCCTTAGCCTTGATTGATCTCTCTTGATGTTGACTCCCAATCCTGCATCCTCCATGTTTATCCATCTCTCCATGTCACTCACTCACTGTCTCCCTTTGAATGTTCCATTTCGATTTGTTTTCCATGTTACCTCTGACCCCCTGCCAGCTGTCTGCATATTACGTACTTAGATTTCACCTGTAACCCTCTCCTCTCCCCCCTAGTAATTGGTGTCCAGGTAATATGCGAACAGCCGGCATGGGGCTTGCCACATGTTCAAGTAGCCGCCTGCCTGCCTGAACAAACTATAAAATCGCATTCATGATCATTTGGCATACACGGACAATTGACGGACAACCACGACCACAAAACTCAAATTGAAGAATACCAAAATTGAAGACAATGAAATTTAAGAAGGATACGCATTGGAGATCCTTGAAACCAATTGGTTTTTGGCGGTGGCAGCGGCAACAAGGACTCCCGCCAAAAAAGCATTTACTAATCGCAGTCTTTAACTTTCTTCCACCTCTTTCTCTGCTTCCTACTTTCCACTTTCTACTTTCCCCTTCTTTGGCCTGCTTTCTTTTTTTATTTTTAACTGAGAACCTGCAGCGGACAAGACCGACGAGAAGTTCCATCGTCGCGCCTCCGTCAAGATGGGCGTTAGGGTCATCTATCGCACGGATGTCTTCAATCAGAACTTGGCCTCGGAGCACTTTGCCGCCTTCTCCGGGGGCCAACATGGAGGCGCCCAGTCACCACCGGCCAGTGCCACGCCCCCCACCAGTGGCGAAAGCGATCAGCAGCAGCAGCAGGCATCCTGCAGCCCCAGCAATCCCTGCAACCATCCCCACTCCCATTCGCACTCCCACTCGCAACCATCAAGCGGTTCCAAGCAGAAGAACAAATCCGAACGTGGCGACTCCTTCCCAAAGCTGCGCTTGTCGCCGAAATCCTTCCGCTTCAGCGGTCGCTTTGGGCGCAGCAAGAGCGAGATCGAGAAATGCCCGAATGATCCCTTTCACAACTACAGCAAATCCTTCCAGGAGGTGAGCAGAAAGGTGCCTCTAATGTTGACCATCAACCATCATCAAAAGCACTTTTCTTTTCAGCACTGCGACAGCATGTTGCCGCCGCACACCGGTGCCGGGGTCACCGGGGGCATTGGTGGCGTTAGCGTGGGTCCTTGCGGTGGACCGCAGGGCTCCGTGGATAAGCCGTTTCTCCTGCAGGATGGACGCGTCGGTTTGAAGGCCAGTCTGGACAAGGGCTGGTATACGCACGGCGAGGATGTTAATGTGACCGTCCAGATACGGAATGATAGCCGCAAGACGGTCCGCAAAGTGCGGGTAAGTTGGAGTTTGAGTCAGAGTACGAGTACGAGTACGAGTCCGAGTCAGAGTCAGAGTCCTAGTTGGAGTCCGAGTCCCAGTCAGAGTCCTAGTCCGAGTGACAGTCTTAGCTGGAGTCCGAGTCCCAGTCAGAGTCCTAGTTCGAGTACGAGTCCAAGTACGAGTCCGAGTCCCAGTCCCCGTTCGTGTCCAAGACCTGCTCTCCTCCTGGCTGCCATTCCCATGCAGAGTCCTCATTTGCCACAGCCACATTTAACCTTATCCCCTCCGCATCACCCACAACCACATTGCTGTTGGTCCTTGGTTATGCAGGCAGTCGTCCTTAACAATGTTGGCCATGTGTGTGTGTGTGCATAACGCATACGCAACGTGGTCCTGGCAAACTGTTGCTTGTAGCTGAATCTGAAATATATTGCCTTTCCTTTCCTTTTTTTTTTTGAGTGCCTGCTGGAAAAAACAACCATTTTAGTTGAAGATAATAGTGATATGTATCCTAGGAAACACGACCAAGGATCATAACATAAGGGGCTCATGATAATTCCCTTTAAATATATGTACTTCTTAGATAATTTATGCTTTCCCTTCGATTTTATCACAACTCTTGGAGTTATGGGGCACCTTAATCGGCTTATTAATCAAGCTAATAATCATAATTTAAATTAAACATTAATTATCATAATAATGAGTCCAGCTGGGGATTAGATTCCAAGAAGCTTAGGGCAAAGTATTGCCGTGGCAAAACAAGACAACAGATCCTGCCAATCCTGTAGCGTTTTGCATCCTTGCCGGTTTGCCCATTTGACAAAACAATAGAAATTTTGCAGTAAGTGCCACGAAATTAGCTCGAATTACGTTTATAATTGGAAGCTTAGGCAGCAGAGCAGGAGCAGGAGGCGCCTCCGATGCACTCTTGAGCTCACTCAGTCCATAAAAATGGGAATTATGTGCGGATATGCATTGTCTCCGTCGACCCGTCTCCGTCTCCGTCTCCGTCCAACCGTGAAGCACATAAGCTGTTTAGCTGCATGCTAACGAAGGAGAATCTCCTGTCAAGGACTTCCCCTTGGGGGCGCGTTCATTGTTCGCCCCGGTCAGGTGCACTTATGACAGTTAATCAAAGCCACTGTCGATGCGTAACGGATAACGAGGCAGGTAGAGGCAGGTACTTACATCCATATACCCCCAGGTAGCAGAAGCAGCCCATTGTCTTGGCCGGTAATGGATTATGGCTGTTAAATCAATTAACCAAGATAATTTTCAAATTATTGCCGGATAACAATGGTCTATTCCCATGGAATCCGAATAGTGAAGCCATGCAAGACGGTCGCCGCACGCCTGATTGCCTTTTGGCCAGATGCAGGTGCAAGATTACGCATACGCCGGGTAGGCGATGTAGTAAGGATGCCAAATCGAAGGGATACCTATCGGTACAGGCAAGTGTTGTGCCTTAAGCACACAAAACTCACACACACCAAAGAAGGGGAGAAAAAAAGGTAAAAAACATGCAAATGTGCGCAGAGGCAGGACAGGGAAGGCTGCTTTCAATGCAATCTCCGGAGTCCTGGGCAAGGAGCAACAAAGTGAAAGGCTGGCGAAAGACTCACTTGAAGTGAAAATTGTGTTTATACATTTTATGGGCTTTTGGCAATCCCCTCACCCCCCACCAGCTCGGCTTTTATTGTGCCCCAAAGGCCGCTTCCTTGCTCCCAGTCTCTACCAACCTTTGAATTGCATGCCTCTCGGCCTGCTCAATGCTGCTTCAAGGATATTTTCGTATTTAAAGGGGAAAATGGGACACACACACACACACACACACCAAAAAAAGTGCCACAGTTTCGCATTGGGCCGGGGCTTTGCCTAATCCTGAAAACCTTTTCCCCTGTTTGCGTATCCGAATTTCCGAATATCCGAACTGGCATTGTCAACCATCTCCGCTCGGATATGGTACGTGTACGGATATAGACGACGCCGCCGACGCCTTCGCCTTCGCCTCTGCCTCGGCATCCTCCCTCCCCCCTGAACAGCTTACCGCTCTCAGGGCACACGCAAACAAAAATTGTTGGCAAATCCAAACCAAAATCGTGGTCAGCCGGGCAAGGATTGAGGTTGGCAGTTGAACGTAACCGCCGGACACGTTGCACGTTACGCAAAACGCTAAGTTGGATCGCCGCAGCATCCCAAACTAATCTGATTTGCAATGTTTAGCTTCTTTATGTTGCAAGCAGTGGGGTTTAGTGGAACAAACTGGTTGGAAATGCACTTAATTGGTAGTTTAACCGGGGGTTTAGCTCCCTGAAACCCATCTAAACTCAGCTGGCTAACTACCAGTTACAGGTCCCAGTTGGTGTAAGCCTCAGCATCCCAAACTAATTTGATTTGCTATGTTTAGCTTCTTTATGTGGCAAATATTGGGTTTTAGTGGAACAAACTGGTTGTAAATGCACTTTATAAGTAGTTTAACCAAAGGTTAAGCTCTGTATTACCTTAAACCCTTCTAAACTCAGCTGGCTGACTAATAGTTACAGGTCCCAGCTGGCTAACTACCAGTTACAAATACCAGTTGTTGTAAGCTCTCTCAACCGACTTGATATTGTTTCAAAACTGTTAGTTTATCTCTCCGACAAACCTTAACAGTCACTTCTTTTTTGCTCACCTGTCATGGCATACATTTTTGTGTGAGTGTGTGTAGAGCCAAGAGGCTTTTAGAGGCTCCTGCAGGGCCGCCTGTCATTTGGCAATTGGCAGGTCGAGCAGGTGGCTCCATTTAATTACGCACCGGATATTACGCATACGAGATGGGGGCTACACACACACACACAAACACACAGAGGAGTCGTCCGCTAACAAATGGAAATGGAAGTCGAGGCTAATGCAAAATGCATAACGCAAAACACAGCTCGAGCCTGACAGGAGACAATCGAATGGAATCGAATCGAATCGAAGTGGCAGCAAGTCCTGGCCAGAGCAGGAGCGGGAACGGGAGGAGCACTAGATCCCGAGTAGACGCAATGGAAAGTGTTTTATGGTGCTTCCCCCTCCCCCCAAACCATTAAATGTTATTGTTTATTTTTATTGTAAGCGCGCAGTGTTTTCACAGCGCATTGTTCGCCGATGAATGGTGGCGAAGGTGGCCGGCAGGAGCAGCACCAGGACACAGTCAGCGACAGGATACAAGTTATGACATTTACACATGGCAGCGACTTGTCTGCGGGCGTAAATAACGATCCGCCAACTATGTATCAATTGTGGGTTGACTTTAGAGCGTATCCCAAGGACATGGCACTTGTTCGTAGGGAGAAAGATTAATTAAAAGCTAGGGAACTCAAGGATTAACTTGAACTAGGATTTCTTAAGAATTTCCACTCCTTTTGAGCACCAATTTAAATTAAGACCCCAAAAAACTATTGATTTACTTTCAAATCTCAGAGAAATGAAGTTTAAAGGCCAATATTTATAATCGAACTTGGCTTTTTCTTATTCGATTTGCATTTGTAGTTGCTTTCCTTTTGTTTTTGGGATGCAAGTTTGAAATTGAACTGTGTGTTTGTGGAAAATGTGGAAAAACTAAGCGGACAAGTGGCTTGCATAATTAATGGAGTCTGTGGCTCTTCCGGTTTATACCGAATGCAATATCTCCAAATTGTTTTTTGTAGCAGTAAATAACATTCTCGACCGCTGCTTGTCGTCCTTTCTCGTCCTTGTCCATTTGTGACCAATTGCTGCCATCTTTTATGCAGTCGCATAATTCGATTTGATACGATGGAGACCCTTATCCCCCTACTATACTATATATATATTATATATCTCTTTATTTGTGTGTGTTTGTCCTGGGATCCCCCTCCGGCTGGTTTTCTTTATTTTTCATCATGCACTTTGCGCCTTATTAAATATGTATATTTTTTTGTGTGTGTATGTGCCGAGATTGCTTTGTACTTTTCATCTCATATTTTCCTTCCAAAGTCACCCCCGAACAAATGTCAAAAGTTACCAGCGGCGAGCCCCATGGCGGGCGGGTCCTTGGCTAACTTGGACATCTGTTTCTGCTCCGGGGGGGTTCACGGGGGGTGTGTGCTGGCAGGACGAAGCAACAAGTCCGTGCCGGCAGCCAAAAGTCAGTCAGTCCTCTGGACTCGGGGAAAACCCCAGCCAATTGAAACTCCCGCAAGTGTCGCACAAAAGGAGCCTGCCAAAAGGACATGCACTCGTCAAAATCGAGAATAATTCAAAGGAAAAGAAACTTTTTACTTAATGAGTTCACTGTGAAGATTTCTACGTTTCTAATTGGGGAATAAATAATATCATATTGCTTGCCATATTTAGATAGCAATTATTTCTCAATTAACTTTCAATGGAGTTACATTTTCCCGGAGATTAACTACCTTTCGCCCAGTGTAAATGATCAAGAAGTGGTCGCTGGACATTTAAGGCATACAGAAGCATAGGGAAATGAATGAAATTGTGAATTGAAACAGTCGATGAAAGATTTTGATTGCTCATTTTGATTGGGGACCTGTTTGTATGGGTGCCTGGCTTCCAGCTCCCTGCTCCCTGCTCCCAGCTCCCAGCTCCCTGCTCTCAGCTCCCAGCTCCCTGCTCTGTGCTCCCTGCTCCCAGCTCCCTGCTCCCAGCTCCCTGCTCTAAGCTGCCTGCTCCCTGTTCTCCGCAGGACCCTGCTCCCTGCTCCCTATTCTCCGCAGGACCCTGCTCCCAGCTCCCAGCTCCCTGCTCCCAGCTCCCTGCTCTCAGCTCGCTGCTCGAAGCTGCCTGCTCCCTGTTCTCCGCAGGACCCTGCTCCCAGTTCCCAGCTCTCCGCAGGACCCTGCTCCCTGCTCCCAGCAGGACCCAAAGCGTATCTCAGATTAGATCTGCGGCCGGACAGCCGCAACGCCAACAATGGCGGAGAACGAAGTGAAATGGTATGGAATCGACTGGCATTTCGCCCTTTGAAGTCCGCACGTGGCGGCGGGACACTCGTTTCACTCCGAGACTCTGTAAACTCCGGCATATGCCGGAGCCCCCCGTGTGTGTCTCTCTCTGTGTCCGCATTGGGGGATAAGCCGGGATCCATTCGTGAAGCAGACTTTGCGACTCAAGAGCCGTGATTTGGGGAACATGTGCAAATTCCAAACAGCAGATGAAATGAAAGGCAAATTCACAGGTGTCTTTTCAGGCTGAAATATTCCACTTGTATGAATTTATAAAGAGTCCTAAGCTGAAGGCATTTACTCAAGGAAGTTTCCTAAGAGTTATTTCAAGGAAAATGTCACCAAAAAAAAATGCCTATTTAATCTTGTTTAATTTTCCCAAAGCTATAAGCTTATGGCCAGTTTCATAAATGAAATCAATGTGAAATGGAAACGACGCCATATATTTGCTACGAGAAAACATAGCTTTTGTGTGAGATTTCCTTCTTTATTTTTTGACATCTAAATTGCACATAAACAGCAGCGACAGCAGGTCACCAAATGCCGCCAGAAATCGACTTTGATGGGGACTGGGGGGACCCGTCAATAAATGAGGCCAATCCTGGGTTTAATTTGTTATTTTTGCCTTGGTTTTTTTTCCTTGCTTTTTTTCCCTTGGCTTTTCCGTGCACGGCCACTTGATTGGCCGGTAATTGAGTGCATTATCGTTGATTGGGGGCTGGGAGGAGATTGGGCCAGAGACATTTTCGGTTGAGGCCATAAAATAATGTTCGACATCGCTTGTGCTTATCCAAAGGCAAACAGGACTCAAGGGAACGCAGGACCATGCTTTCACGATGCTCTGTCCTCGACAAGGAGGCCTATCTTCGATTATATATCAGTATATATACATATATATTATATATCAGGCTAATATTCTTACAAAAAGGTTGATTAATGTAGGAATTGTACACTTTAGTATGGAATATATCAGTGGTTGTTGGTTTTTAAAGCTTAAAGTTGTTTTAAAATAAACGAAGAAGGTTAGGAGTTCCTTGAAGTTGGCCCGGAAACGTAGGGTATTCCCTTTGGCCATTGGCAGTCACTGGCTTGTGGTGTGGATCTGCAATTGCCCTGGAATTGTATCTGGACTTGTGGAGTCTTGGGTGGCGGACATTAACCGCAAGGCCACTTGAAATGGCTCACATCCCTACGGGGATGACCTTTTCCATAGCCACACATGGAGACTTCTCCTCTACCTCTCTCTCTCTCTCTCTGCCTCCCTGGGGTATTCCCCGCCCTTGTAAATCTTTTTTTTATTGTTCTTTCCCCCCCACTGACCCCTTTGTATTTGGTCTCTTTTCGCCCCCCAGGTCTGCGCCATTCAGCACGTGGACGTGTGCATGTTCAACAATGGGAAGTTCAAGAACGTGGTCGCCGACTCGGATCACATTATGCCGCCAGTGGATCGCACTGTGGCCGCCGGCGCCTCACTCAATACTGTAGTGACGCTCAAGCCCCAGCGTGGTCCCACCAAGAACTGGATCGCACTGGAGGACACATTGCAGCGCAGCACCGAGCCGGAGGAGATAACCGGCGCCATTGCCGCCTCGGCCATTCGGGCGCCGCATTTTGTCTGCCCGAATGCTCAGCTGCTGGCCGGCCTGCCAATGGCCAGTCCCGCCGCCATGATCACCCCGCATCCGCATCAGTATCAGGCGCCGGCATGCCAGCAGCTTCAGTCTGCCAATAATAATAATCAAATTTGCAACTCGAACGCCGCCGGTGGCACCGAAGATCGCAATGTCTTCGCCATTTATGTGTCGTACTATGTCAAGGTGAAGCTTACACTCAGCGGAATGGGCGGCGAATTGTCGCTGAAGCTGCCCTTTGTCCTCGTCCATGTGGATGAGACACAGCGTCCCGGCTTCGCCTCAGCTACCCTGGGCGAGCTGCGCATGGAAATGGAGCGCCTGGCTCTGGAGGATGCACCGGTTGGCAAGCGGACCGGTCGCCGGCCGGGCAACGGTGGTGATGGCGCCAGCGAGATCGGTGACGGACCCTCTACCAGTGCCGCCGCTGCTGCCGCCGCCGCCGCTGCCGCTTCAGCAGCTCACGGACAGAGTGCATCGCATCTGGACAGGATCGAGAGTGTGGATGATGACTTTAATATACGGGTGCCGATACCAAAGAATGGCTCCAGCAAGCGTCGCTTGCAACGCAGCGAGACACTGGCCCGCGATCTCGAGGAGCACAGTTCGACGGCCGAGGACGCAGATGAAGATGGGGAGGCGGAGGAGCATATTGTCCAGATCCATTTGGAGCAGGTGTCACCAGATCGGGACGAGATGCCGCTGGGACAGCGGGGTCAGCCGGAGGGACGAGCTCGAGGCCCCGGAGCCGAGACGGGCGCGGTGCCCAAGACAACGAATGTGTGATTCTGATTGTGGTCCCAGATGTTTGCCAAGCGCAAGCGAAAGCCGTAGAGGAGGCACAAGTCGCTGGTAAAGTCACCGAAAAAGCGGTACTATCCCGAGTCCCGATACCCAAGTTCCCGAAATCCTGTGTCCCGCATCCCATGATCCCTAATTCTGGCAGACCTGAAATCGATCTGGCATCACTTAAAGATCAAGTGTTTGTTATTCCTCGAAATCAAAGATATATCTCTCAGTTACGCCCTGTATTATTTGTACTTCTCAGATCGATTTCAGACTCTTGTATCTTGTATCCCTTGACACACTACTTCTGGACACACATGTAATACATTTTATCGAAAATTAAGATATAGATTGTAAGAGCTTACGAATCGGAGCCCGTCTCCGTTTCGATTTGAATTGTATTTGTCATAGAGCCAGAGTTGATCCGCCAGGGGATCCAGAATCCATATATAAGTATAACCGAATGCCTGGTACAATATCCGTGGAAGAGTTTGATCTCTTCCGGAAACGGAAGCCAGGTGCAGGAGTTACCCGAGTTTACATTTAGAACGAAGACGTTTCAGTTCCGGTTTCACAAGTCAAAAGATTGCAGGATATATGATGTTGGCAAGGAGTCAGGAGGAGTGAGGAATAGAAGTCAGGTGACAGGATCGGAGTTATAGAGTGCTCACCAGTTGGTGGCTGATCTTAGGCAGACGAAGGTTTCGAAGCAATGCGATCAGAAGGTGCGACAAGCGACGAGTGAGCAAGGAGTGAGGTGCTACGAGCAACGCGCTACGAGCTACGAGCGTTCAGTGACGAGTTACTAGTGAAAAGTGTCGAATTACGAGAAATCGAGGTAGGAGTTATGAGCAAGCGAGCTAGGAGGAAGCGAGCTAGGAGCAAGCGAGCTACGAGCAAGTGAGCTACAAGCAAGCGAGCTAGGAGCAAGCGAGCTACGAGCAAGCGAACTACGAGCAAGTGTGCTACGAGCAAGCGACCTAACAGCAAGTGAGCTACGAGCAAGCGAGCTAGGAGCAAGCGAGCTAAGAGCAAGCGAGCTAAGAGCAAGCGAGCTAAGAGCAAGTGAGCTAGGAGCAAGTGAGCTAAGAGCAAGCGAGCTACGAGCAAGCGAGCTAGGAGCAAGCGAGCTAGGAGCAAGCGAGCTAGGAGCAAGCGAGCTAAGAGCAAGCGAGCTAAGAGCAAGCGAGTTACGAGCAAGCGAGCTACGAGCAAGCGAGCTAAGAGCAAGCGAGCTAAGAGCAAGCGAGCTAAGAGCAAGCGAGCTTAGAGCAAGCGAGCTACGAGTAAGCGAGCTAAGAGCAAGCGAGCTACGAGCAAGCAAGCAAGTGAGCGAGGAGTATAGAGAGACGATCGACAATGAGCGAGTAACGAGTAACGAGTAGCGAGTCCATAGAGATTAGGACATAGGAATTAGGGCATTCGATTGGCAGGCGCATTGATATGTATTAGGTAGCTTTGGCATTCCCTAGGAATCAGACAATGAATCAAGGGTGAAATTTATGAAGATTGATCGAAATCGAAAGTGAAAGCACAAGCGAAAGCGCAAGCGAAAGCGAAAGCAAAATTGACGAAAGAGTTGGACTTGAAGCCGAGCTAGACGTAGTCCCTAGTTAATAAGGATTATCATTTGATATTTAGCCATGCAATGCGTTGAAATTGATGATATTGACGATGATGTTGGGGGTGAGTTTTGGACTCCGCAAACTATAAAGCAGGCAGCAGGCCAGTATTACCACTGATAAACAGAGAATACCGAGATGAGAAGAGGAGAGGAGAGGAGACTACGACGAATGGAGTTTTGGAGCAAGCCAACCCAGAAACACATCCAATTATACTATATATAATATATTATATATTTACCGTAGATCGTAAGTGAATGTGAAAGTCCATGTGCATGTACAACTACTCGTGTATCGACACCCTTAGGGCTGTACGACAATTAACCTAATTAATCACATATATATTATATATTATATTTACTGAATATTCAATGTTTGATGTGTATTTACAACCAACAATGAAATCTTACAGAGGCCACATACCACACGCAGAACAACTAACTAACTAACTAACTACTCACTACACGCAATACTAACTAAAAGCGAATAGAATATTTGTGTGAAATTCTCGTTGCGGTTTCAAACTGACGAAAGAAAGTATTTAGCAATCAACTTACCTAAACAGGTTTACACAAAATGTGGGGGGAAAAACGACCCCAAAAATCTACACATATTGGTAGTAATAAGATTAATTAAATGCTGACAGCGACGACGAATGGCGTACACCAGGTGGGTGGGCGGGCAGGCAGAATCGGGATGCAAATCCAATCCAATTTAGTTCCGAACCGAAGTCTATATATAGAGCTATAGTTTTTGAGATCGTATTGCCAATGACAGGAGTTGATTCCCGTTTTCCCGGAAATGCCATGAATGAGATGAGATGAGAGACAGTTAGAGAGAAGAAACGATCAAGTCCCGGCAGAAATCGAAGATTTTAAATGTTAGTATTTAAGTGAAAATGAATATGAATATCCAAAAAAAAACAACTACATACAGTATCTACAATTTACAATTCATACAATATACAATAGCGATATTTATATGCAAATATCAGTGTCTACAATTAATGTGCAACATTAAAATACATTTCAAACAGTGAATTAACATGAATTTATTGATGTCAAACTACGCTCGCTTTAAAGAACGATTAAACATTAAATATTCCGCAGTAACTACTATAACTATATACACCATATATACAGATATATATTGATGTCCGCGTTAGACTTTGTCTGGCCAAAAGCTACCACAAAAAAAAAATAAAATAAAAACTAACCATAAATGTGTTGCATTTCTATATGTATACACGAATAGTATTTAGCATTAATGCCGCCACCGCACACACAGAACTCTCCAAGCTCCGATCCCAGCGCCGCTCCAGTCTCTGTCAATCTTTTCCACTTTACGAGCTGGCCTCCAAGCCCACCTTTACCCCACCTACTCCCCCGCTGGTCCTATTCCTAGGATTTTCCTGCTTTCCATGGCCTAGCTTTTCTTCCTTCCCTGACCTAGCTTTCCTCCCTTGCCTGTCCTAGCTTCCCTTCCTTGCCTGTCCTAGCTTCCCTCTCTCCCTTAGCTTTTCCCACCTACCCTGCCCTTGCTTTTCCCACCTACCCTTCCCTTAGCTTTCCCTCCCCACCCTGCTCTGGCTTTTCCTCCCTACCCTGCCCTGGCTTTCCCTTTCCGTTGTGACGTGCTGGCTGTCACCAGGCCACCACCAGATAGCCAGAGCCACCGGAGCCACCAGAGCCACTTGATTGATGATGGATCCTGGCGGGTGGCCAGCCACCAGTGGGCGGTGTCAGCGGATGGAGCCTGGTGGCAGACAGACCGCATTAGGACATCCGAAAACATAATGAAATAAATGTTTAACATCAAATATAACACAAAAATTCCGCTTGTTTTTCACTGCGAGGTTGTGGGTGTGGGTGTGTGAATGTAAGTTGGCCCAGCGGGAGATACCAATGATTTTTGTGGACCAACCATCGGGCCGAACTAGCTGGCCGAACATGGCTTGGCTTTCTGGCAATCAGCATGGAGCTGTGCTGCATGCCCCTTCTCCGGGATGGGGGTTTCTACCAACTGGAGGTGGGTGGGTGGATGGCTCTTCTGTTAACCAACAGAATGGGGCTCGGATCGAAGCTCTCTAGCCAGCGAAAGCTTTTCGGAGTTAATGGTTGAGGAAATTGTTTAGCTTTTAGCCAGGTTAAGAGGTAGAGCTACAGCTTTTGGCCAGGTTAAGAGGTAGAGCTGCAGCTTTTGGCCAGGTTAAGAGCCATAGCTACAGCTTTTGGCCAGTAGAAGCTCTAACCTGTAAATGGAAAGGAAACCCGTTGGTCGACAAGTTAAAAAGGTCCCAATTTTCCTTTAATAATTGTGTTTATTTGTGCTTAACTTAAATATAAAATAATTAAGATTTTATTATTATAATTATTATTACTATTAAGATTATATGTTTAAATACAAATATGTGTAGTTTGTTTACTTTAAAAATAGTTGGCAATATAGGAGTAGAACAAAAAAACACTATCT